>CAUOFW020001181.1:115334-262834 GCA_963454935.2 Ilex paraguariensis | reverse complement strand
CACATCCAACCACCAATTAAAATACTCTCCCACAATATAATTGAGGTACTGAAAATAAAAGATTAATTATATTTTTGGTACTGAATATTTATTTATTTAATTTCGTCCTTATTATGTAATGCTTTCATGTAAATCACATTGAGAATTATTAATATTTTCTTTTGCTGGCCTGCTATATTTTAACATAGTTGAACTCTCAGGCTATTTATACATAAACCCTTTGGGATACGAGAAGAGGTCTCCATCTGCAAACTAAACTTTCTGTACATCTTCTCAGTTTCAGGCTTTCAAAGTTTCAATGGCTAAGGTTTATCCTCAGACACCAGCTTGTTCATCTAGTTACTTGACCTCAAAAAGAGAGACATTCACTGTATGGATGAAATCACTAGTTTTCAATGGAAATGGCTGCACTGTCTTTGATTCCAACGGTGAACTCGTCTATCGAATCGATAACTATGGCGAAAAATGCTGCCATGAAGTTCATCTCATGAATCTCAGAGGCGAAGTTCTCTTTTCTATACGGCAACAGGTAACCAAATTGAGTGATATGATCACTTAAGTAACAAAATCTGTGAGCTTGGAAATCATTAAGACTTATTTTTGTTTGTTTGTTTCGATTTTATCTGGCAGAAACTCCAAATTTTTGGTGGTTGGGATGGCTACAAATGGAGTGATTCGAAAATGAAGGAGAGACCATGGTTTCAAGTTAGAAAATATTGCAAGATTTTCAGTAAAGAAATATATTGTCAGGTTATTTTGGGGCGTGATAAGGCTAAATCAAGATGCTATCGGATAGTCGGATTGGCTGGAAAAGCAGCATTCAAGATCATAGACGGCCATGGGGCCATTGTTGCTGAGGTTAGTCTTGATTACAATATAGAATTACTTACTTTCTTTGTGGTTGCTCGTTTATATTGGGTTCAAGTTCAACTTTAGTCTTATACAAGCATATAGCATTAACAGTTCTCTAGTGATTTGGGATTTCTGCAGGTGAGAGAAAAGCAGTCATCATCTGGAGTTCTTTTGGGTGATGATGTATGGACTTTAGTAGTGGAACCCAAAACCGATCATTCGCTAATTATGGCTCTGGTGACAGTCTACGGATTGATCAAGCACAAACTGTAAACATTCTGCACCATTCATACAAGCTAAGAAGGATGAGAGTGCACAGGAAAAGCTAGAGAAAAGAAATTGCTTCTATCTGTAGACATATTCTTTTGATTAGGTAGCTAGACACGAGGGTTATTGGGAAGAATTTTTTAGTGGTTTACTTTTTTCTGTTTGTAAATGAAAAGAAAGTACACAGTGTACAAGACCATATTGTATGCAAACAGTTTTGTATCTTGAGACAAAATGGGCATTCATATTCCAATTATTTCCTTACTACTTTAATAACAATAGTGAAAATCCATCCTATTACAGGAAATTAAGAAACACTGAGCACCATAGCTTATAACTATTTCTTTCTTTTGTTCATAAAAGAATCAAAAACCACCACCACATATATATATATATATACACGACAAACTGGAAATGCTAGAGGCTACAGAAGTGATTATAATATGTGAGTTTCTGAGATAGTACCACATGTTGTGTAGATAGAGCTACCGAGCATAAGATTCACCACACGAATTAGGAATTTTTTAAACAAGTGTTTTACGGTGACAGCGTCCACCGGCACAAAAAACGTGTTTTGAACCAAAAAAAAAGAAAATTTTGTGATGCTAATGCAGTCATAAAATGTTTATTTCTTATCGCAAATACTATTTGTGATGGTTGTTGCTGCCACAAATTTTTTTTGATACTTCGCTTATTATGATGACAGATATCTTAATAAACTAGAAATACCGTCTCCTTATACAACAATACACACCTTAGTGTATAAATAAGATCATTTCACTATTTTTTTTTTTGGGGGGGGGGGGGGAGAGGGGAGGAGGGTAGGGGGTTTGAACCCTTACCCTCAAGAAAACAAAGTTTTCTAGTGCTATTAGATTAAAGACCTATTTTATCTTATTTTATCGATCTATTGAATTTTTTTCTTTCAATTTTGTCCTTTCACGACTTACGAATCCTATAGGCAGCGGGGCAATACTGCTATAGGATGAACTCACTGAGTGCACAGAAATTTCTCCAACTTTGTCATTAATAGATCATTTACTGTATATTGTGAGAAACTTAACGAGGGCTCTATTTGGATTCGTGATGTTGATTTATCGTTGAAAGTGTATTAGAGGAAATTTAAAACCGAAGAATGACATGACATATCATCCTGTTGACTAATTGTTGATTAGGAATGACAATCGTGTTGTGTCAGATCGTATTGTGTCATTTTAAGTTCGTGTCGAGCACTAGTCAATCTTGACTCAACCCATTTACCTAATCGTGTCGTGTTAATCTATTTATTTTCATGTTGTGTTTGTTTTAACCCATATAACCTGTGAATAAAAAAATTAATGCTTTGTTTATGTCTAAAATTTCATTGTCACTTGATTGAATTTATGCTCATATTTTTTCTATAAACTAAAAATTAACTTAATAAGTATTATAATAAGAATGAGTAAAAAAATTTTTGTTTGTACAAGAATTAGGTCCGTACTGGAAAAAATATAATAAAAAACTAATATTTTATTCGTATAATAGTACTTAAACGTGTTAATCGTGTCAATTTTATATTGTTTATGTTTAACACTAACTCAACCCATTTATTATTCGTGATAACAGATCATGTCATACATAAGTTTATGTCGATAAATGATCAACGGTAACCCACTAATTTCATATTGATTTCAAGTCGTGTTTTGGTGTTACATCAGAAATTGCCACTCCAATTGATGACACTTGGATGGGCATGGGCGCATATATGTGGGCAGGTTTAGATCTAAAACCTAAAGCACGACATAACCTGGGTAATTAAGCACATCACACTAAGTGGTCTGACTCATTTTGGAATGTCAAGCAGTGAGATGGGGTATCAGCATGCCACCAATATTACCCTTTAATGCTTTATCTCCCTATTTTTCCGTCACTTCCTCTAAAAAAAACATTTAGTCATTATCACTTTTGAGCAAGCTCAACGCAGAACTATAGTGGCCGCCATCATCTATGGAACAAATAATAAGATTGAATACACTTCATCAAAGGGATAAGGTTACAAGCAACAGATCACAACAACAAATACAATTCTATAATGCCGACAGCTTTGAGCATCTTCTTCTTGCTCATGATATCGACTGCTTCCATTTTTTCACAATTTTTTTGACCGGATTGACAAAAAGATTAGTCGAGATTTGCGTAAATTGATGTAGACACTCTTGACCATTAAAAAAAAATACAAAGAACCAGACCCAAAAAAAGAAAAGGCAGCTCCAATATCAGATAAAATGTATAACAGAGGTGTCGAAATTCCATAATTAAGTTCTCCCTCTCTCAACTAAATCAACCCCTCAAAAGTTTTAAACTCAGGCAACCTTCAGTTTTGAGACCCCATCATGTTAGAAGAACTCGGTATATATATATATATTAGATTTCATCTAAATCCCATTGCAGTATTATATATATATATATATTAGATTTCATCTACATCCCATTGCAGTATTTGGACATACTTGTAAGTTCTATCCTCGGATACCTCGTTGTTCTAACATGAGCTCAAGAAGATAAACATTGACTCTATGGATGACTTCCATATGGGAAATGCTGCATGGTATTTAATTCAAATGATGAAATCGTTCACTGTATTGAATGTCAAGGTGAAGTCTCTGTCATGAATTTCAGAGGAAAAGTTCTCTTTTGCATGCCAAGAAAGGCATTAAAAAATGACGATAATTAGTTAAATAATCCCCCTGATGGATCAAGGCGGTGAAGGGAGACTGTCTTAAAAAATAGAGAATTCAAGATAATTGTATGCCAAGTGCGCTTCTAAAGCGCCACAATGCATACGCATTGAGCACCGTCATGCATACTAACATTCTTAATTTTAAAGCAATAACATGTTTTAAGGGACTATTAATAAATGCATTCATTTTCTTCTTATTTTCTAATGTAGAATTCTCTTTTAAAACTTTTCATTAAACTATCATTGCCAACTCTCTCTCTTATAATTTTTTTTCCGTTTTGATACTATGATATAATTTAGACTCATAAAATAGTTGAATTTAAATTTGAACCAAAAGTTTAAGCTCGATTTATTAGTGATTGGACTAGTTTTCGTAAATGAAGCCCTCTTTATTTTCTTATTTTTTTTTATGTGGGTTTTTTTTACCAACAGAAACTTCTTTGGTCATTCACAAATTTCCGGTTTACAACTATTAGCAAAAGGAGTGGAAGGTTATACTGAAGTAGTCAAAAGATAAAGTCCAAAAATGGGTTGCTTCTGCTAAATCAAAAGCAATTGTACAAGGTATTCAAAGTTCAAACAATGAGTACAAAAACATATATTCTATTCCTTGAATACGAATAAATCTCATTTGACCAATTTCCATGTGCTAATCAATCCCCCTTCTACATCCAACCACACCAATTATACACTACAAGAAATCAAAGTTTTGTTGATGGCCTGCTATATTTTAACATACTTGAACTCTCAAGCCATGTATTTATGGACTCTTTGGTATGTGAGAGTTCTCCATCTACAAACTAGAACTTTCTGTATTTTCAGTTACAGGCATTCAATGGCTAAAGTTTATCCTCAGACACCCACTTGTTCATATAGTTACTTGACCTCAAAAAGAGAGACATTCACTGTATGGATGAAATCACTAATTTTCAATGGAAATGGCTGCACTGTCTTTGATTCCAAGGGTGAACTCGTCTATCGCATCGATAGCTATGGTGAAAAATGCAGCAACGAAGTTCATCTCATGAATCTCCGAGGCAAAGTTCTCTTTTCTATACGACAAAAGGTAACAAAATTAAGGTAGATGATCACTTAGCTAAATATATATGTGCGCTTAGAAATCATTAAAACTTATATTTGTCTGTTTGTTTGTTTCAATTTATCTGGCAGAAACTTCACATGTTTGGAGGTTGGGCTGGCTACAAATGGAGTGATTCCAAAATGATGGAGAGACCATGGTTTCAAGTTGGGAAATATTGCAAGATTTTCAGCAAAGAAATGACTTTTCATGTTATTTTGGAGCCTGACAAGGCTAATTCAAGATGCTACCGGATAGTCGGTTTGGCTGGAAAAGCAGCATTCAAGATTATAGACGGCCATGGAGCAATTATTGCTGAGGTTAGTCTTAATTCCAACATCGAATTAACCCGGGTTAGCTCAAGTGGTAGTCGGCCACTTGATACATACCTTAAGTTGTCATTCATCAAGGGTTTGATACTGTAGAGGTGAAAATACTCATTGGGACCATCTCTCTTAAATTTATCTCTTGCACGTGGGTTCAGATTGACTGCTGACCACGGATCCAAATGAGCTTGGTTGGTGGCGGTTCCTGGGTTATAAAAAAAAATTTAGGGTAGAATTACTTCTTTGTAGCATTACTTTCAGAGTAGCAAACAGAATTTATAGCCATAAAAAATAAATTCAGTTGGCTCCTTTGGATTAGGTTTAACTTTCAATCTTAAATATAAGCACATAACATTAACAGTTGTTGTGATTTGGGGTATGTGCAGGTGAAAGAAAAACAATCATCTTCTGGTGTTCTTTTGGGTGATGATGTATTTATTTAATGGTGGAAGCCCAAACAGATCATTCGCTAATTATGGCTCTTGTGACTGTATATGGATTGATCAAGCACAAACTGTAAAATTGATAAGTGTCATTGAATTGATAATAGTTTTGTACAAACAGTGCAAACCACTGTAGAAGTCCATTCATTTGAAAAGTTTACTTGTATTAACATATCACAATAGTTACTTCTTGTTATATCTGTGTTTCTCGATTACATCGAATGTTTCATTTTTCAGTTTAGTACTTTTTTTTGGTCTTGGAGTTTCCTGTTTTTTTTTTGTTTGGTTCAACGGTCAGGGATATTCGAATCAACTCACGCATATATCAACTAATTCCCTTTCTAGTCCGGTCAAAGGTAGGTTATTCACGTCGAAACTAAAGTATTAATGAAAGATAAATCACTCATGACTTAACCTCAAAAAATTGTTAAGATTTAAACTCAGGACATTTGAATTTATAACTCGTCTTTGTTACTATTTGAGTTACCCCTTGGAGTTGTTAGAGAGTGAGGTTTTTCTCGAGACCACTTGAAGTCACCTAAACCGGGCTTGTGGTGGGTTTTTTTCAAAGAGATGTAATAGGAGGATTTCTCAAAAGATGGACCATTCTAATACTATACTCTCGCCTAAACACACTTAGCTGCGGAGTTCCGATGAGATCAAGTGTTACTAGTTGATTTTGGTGATTGAGATTAATATCTAACTTCGTAAGAAAATATATATAGAGAGAGAGATAAAAATTATAATTGTGCTTGGATATACAAAATATATTAGCTTTTTTGCTATTTTTTCCTATAATAAAAGAGGTATATGTTGAGCATGGGATTCCAAAAGACATGCACCACCTGTGGACAAAGTCTGACTGTGATGTCTTTCTACATGAGATCATTGCTGACTTCTAAGAAATAAATAATAAGGGACAAAAAGATTAGTGAATCTTTTGGACATTTGAATGATGTCAAACATATATAGTCATCTTTGCCACCCCTGGTTATTATTTTTTAGATGGTTATTTTATTTTCTCATATTGTTCTCTTACATTATAAATCAATATTCAGCTATGTAAAAAACAACGTTTAATTAGCTAAAATAAAAGACTGTATGTTTTTCTAGGGTACAAAAGTAAATATAAATATAAATTGTGTTGATATAAGATTAGATCTTTCTAAAAAAAATTTACCATTTTCGTAAAATGAAAATTTCACAAAGAAGTCAAAGAGTTGCATAGGTCCGGGCAAGTTGAGTTTGTTTTCTATAGGCATAGTCCCATAACTCTAGACATATTGTGCCTAATATCTTTGTGTCACATAGTCTATTTTAAGATTAGATAAAAGAAGAGAATTGCGTTAGTTAAATAGTTCAAATCTTTAATAAATGCAAAACATGAATCCATGTGCAGTCAGATTATAAATAGTGAAAATGATTCACGTTGCAAAGTCAACCAAGCATAGCCCCCCACAACCCATGATTTAGGGAAGTAACAAGAATATCCAATCATATCTGCGTACCAATGAATTATTTTTCTTTGCCTTTTTAAGAGGGAAAGTCTATGGTAAGAGAAAAAAAGATGGGTACAAACTCGTCGGTTATAATTTTTTATGATAAAATTATACATTTGAAAAGAAAAGTTACGATTATTCAAAGGAAAACTATGATCAATCATGAATTTTCGGTATCGATCTCAATTCTTCTTAATCAATCATTCCCTTTAAAAGTTATGACTTACACCTCAAAAAAATAATAACTTAACTTTAAAAAGTTATAATTTTCAATACAATACTGTCGATGATACGGTAGTCTTTCCCTTTTAAAATTTAATTTGGTATAAAAAGTATATCTTGCAACTAAAAAATAAGAGAAAAAACTGAAACTCTTGCTTCATCTTGTCATCCAACATAATTTATTAATACTTGTAGATCCAAATCTTTTAAAAAAACAATTGTAGAAGAAAGTGTCGGTGTGATCATATCTTAATAACATAGAATTATTGGTTCCTTATTCAACAATACACACCTTAGTTTCTCCTTTCATGAGAATCACATTCTGGCTTAGATAGTTAAACACTTAGGAATTCATTAAAGACGTTTCTCTCTCTCTATCTCTCTAAATTCCAACAATCATCCATCATCCATCCACAGCTGTATGAACTGGGTTTCGATTTCTTTTGCAAAATTGAAACATTTTGTGATTTAAATTGGAGTTGATGATTTCAGCAAATTTGCACTTGATTTGGTGATTTGTGTTCGCATTGGATGGTTGATTGTTGGAATTTGGTATGGTCGTGGCCGTGTGGTGAGGTAGAAAAGTGAATTTGACAAAATTAATAATCTAATATTGGAAAATTCTTTCTAATTTATCATATTTTTAAGGACACTCTTTCTATTTTTTAAATCTTCACTGATATCCCATGTCAAATTAAAGGCATGAACTAGAATGTAATTTTACTAAATTGCCTATAATATATTTTAAGAAAAACTTCATCCACACCCTTTTAGATAAACAAATCTTCAATGAGATCTCTTCTATTTTCTAAATTTTTTTATGTATTAAAATTCAAGTTGATTAAAAATTATATTTTTTTAAATATTAAAATTTGACCCCAATCAAATTTTAATTAAGTCACATTGAATTTTAATCGACCCAAATTTTGATACATAAAAAATATAAATTTTTATAGATTCAAATTGTAATATGTAAAAAATAAATTTTAATCGCATTATAAATGACACAAATTTTAATAAGTAAAAAAATTTAAATTTTAATCGACTTGAACCAAATTTTAATTGGCGCTAACAGTTCAAATAGAGCTTAAATCAGTTCAAAATTTAATACATAAAAAAAGAATTTTAATAGGCTCAAATTTTAATACATAAAAGAAATAAAATTTAATTAGATAGAATCAAAATTTAATACGTAGAAAAATAAATTTTAATCTACTGGAATTTTAATTAAATTTTATGTAGAAAATTTGTTTGGAGTTTATGTAGGGGCAATTTCAGCATTTTCAATGAATTTTTTTTGGTGAGAAACGACGTTTAACAACAAAGGGTATGTGTGTTGTTTAAATATAAATAAGAAGCAGTGTCAGTAATATTTTTGAATAATAGAGGGGTGTCTTTAAATACGTGCTAAACTTGAAGAAGTGTGACTGAAATTTTTCCTTTAATATATATTTGGGTCCTTCACCGGAGCACAAACTTAATATTCTAACAGTAATGTTACCCTAACAAAAAAGAAAGACTAAAATTAGAGTTCAAATATTAAATGTGACAATCTTAATCCATTATCAACTAACCTGTTCAATTCAACTATAAATAAATGGGTTGGTACTTATTTTAATTAATACGGGTTTTAAAAGAGTTGAGTAATAATATTTATTTTAAATAAGGTGGTTAAGATAAATTATAAATGAATATCAGTTGAATATTTATCTTTTTATTAAATAATAAAAATAATAAAATCTAATGCACACATAAACATACTAGTACATCCAAACTACACACATATTTATTAATACACAAAAAAATACACAATCACACAATAGTACATTAAAACATACACACACTAGTATACCATAACATACATACATACATACTTACACTAGTACACCAAAACAAACACACACACACACACATTTCAGACCCGACCCAAACCCTTAGACCTCGACCTAGACCCCTGGACACTAACTTGTACACCAAAATATATGGCATATATTTTTAGTGTACTAGTGTGTGTATTTTACTATACTCATTTAATATGTGAACCAACTCAACCCACTAATTTATTACCGCTGGTTGGCATGATAAGTAAACTCATCCGTGGGCTTATCCATGGATCGGGCCCAACACAGTCCAGGTGCCAAATTTCGAACCGCACCAGGTTGATTAAGGCCATGTCCTGCTCCATGGAATGGCTAGGTTGCAGACCTGGCATCACCCATTTTTTGCCACATGGTATGGCAAAGACCATACTGGACCATTTCAAAAATTTAAATTAAAAAAAATAAATAAAATTTAACCAAAAACGAATTCTAGAAAGATATAAATTTGGGTTAGCCCACAGGCCTTAGGAATTTCCCAAGATCCACCGATGCCCCAATCAGGCTAAGAAAGATGGGCATATTATAGGTGGGGCCAACCCATGTCCCTTTATGTGGGTCGGTGTAGAGATGACGACAGATGGCCCTAGCCCATGTAAAAAATTAGGATTCGGGCTTGTGATGGGTAATTTGTGAGCACAAGCGTAGCAGTGAAAGTTTTAAAAACATTGCAGGCCTTGGTAAAATTGTGTTAGGCCTGCTCGTTGCATAGAGATAGCTCACTGGCTGTGGGCCGGTGCATTGATTTGCCTTGCGTAAGTGTGCCTTGGAGAGCTGACTTTGTTTTCACTTTCTTTTTTAGGTCTAGGGTGGTTAATTTTCATAAAAAAAGAAAAAGAAAGAATCACTGGGAAGGATGGCCATCAACTTTATATTAGATAATCTATAATTATTGATTAAAAAAATTATAAAATAACAAAAATAAATAGACGTGACACATTTCTATTGATTGAAAAGTGAAGGTATAGTATGTAAAAAGTGTTTTTCAATACCATAAAACTTCCTTAGAAACTAAGACTCGCTACATATTGGATGAATATTGTCTTGCCACATTTGGAAAGATTATTTATGTAACCCGGTGATGTAACGTATAACTTGAAATAAAATTATGAACTTGAAATGTCAAAATTTTATAGTTTTGAAATAGTGATGTTCCTGGAAATTTATATATGTATATATATATATATATAGAGAGAGAGAGAGAGAGAGAGAGAGAGAGCTTTAACCATCTTGATCAAAAATTGCTAAGATCCATGATTCATATGATCATGAACCCTAAACCTTCTTTACTTACAATGCATCACACATGCGTGAGCTCTAATAGACATGAGAAATAGATTAATCCAAATTTCATTTTCAATGAGCAAAGACTATGTGAAATGTCTAGACTCTAGAGCCTGTGTGTTATTTTCTTATTTATTTATGGTTAAATTAATAAAGAAAATACTGCTGTTAATGATCGTCACTGATTATTGGTTGTATATAGACATAACTATGCGTGGAATATTTCTTAACCAACTAAATTAAATTTGACCTTGATTATTTAGCAATAAGCTTTGGACCAAATCCCAACCAAACTCTATGATGTCACCAAGAAATTGACATAATTATTTTATATTTTTGCAAATGAGACCAAATCCCAACCTATCAGCCTATTAAACCAAACAAAAATAGGAAATATTATTTGAATCTTATTTAGGAATCTAATAATGTACAATTATTGAATTGGTTATAGGTTTCATCTAACATTAGAACTCACAACTAATTCAATGATTACATTAAAACCACATCATTAAATCCGTAAATTAAGAATCATAGCCCGAATCCCCCTCAATGATTAGTGTATTAACTAACCCAAGTATTATTAATTGGTGGGTTTGAACTTGGCATGCCACTAAAGTATGCTTTCCCTTTGAGATTATTCAAATACATGGTCTAATAGTTGAGATCACACCATGGAAAAGATGACAATTTTATGATTGTATCACCCCGGTTGCTTGCTTGGTTATATAATTTTGTAAATGAAATAGGATTGAGAGCCTTTGTTTTACTCGTAAATATAAATTTAGATCTCTCCTGATGTACTTTTTCTCATCCCTTTTTTATATTTTGAGTCTCACTTAAGGGTGTAATTTGGGAGGACCAATCCAAAGTCTAACCCGAAAAAAATAGCATTTGGGTTAGAATTTTTAATACTTGGATTGGGCCTGGACAAAAAACTCTCAACTCGAATTAAATTTAGGCAAGCCTCATGTTAATGCCTTGGGTTGTCGGGTTCAACCCGAATATTAAAATCGGGTTGAACCTATATATATATAAATATATTTAACTAGCATTAGTATTTATTTTCACTTTTTAAAGTCCAGACTTTCATTTCACTTCAAGTTTTCACCGTTGCACCTCTATCACTCTTAGATCCCTCTCTCAATCGTTACTCGTATGAGTCGTCTTAGACTCTCAGTCTCCCTCTCTCTTTATCTACATCTTGCCCTTCATCTCAGATCACTTGAAAAAAATTAGATTTACAGTTCAAAAATTCAAATCTATACTTCAAAAAATCAACCTGAATTAAGTAACTTAAGCACAACCTGCTTTTTAACTTGAAATTAGCTCAAATTAAGTAACCTGAATTCAATTCGAGCCCGCCCAAATTAAACTTAGGCAGTACTGGAGTTGAGTACTTCGGGTTGAGATAGGGTTAAGATTAGGATTAGAGTTGAAGATTATATACTTAGAGTTGAATTAGGGTTGACCTCTCAACCCGCTCGCGTTGTACCCCTATTTTCACTTGTATATTCATGATGATTTATCTATTATTGAGAGAAATCGATAAAAATACATTGAAAGAATTTTAAATTATGGAATAATTAAAATTGATCGTAAATTATAGAAGTTTTTGCTTATAGCTTGATATATGCCATACATTTTATGTAACTATATATATATATATATATATATATATATATATATATATTTTTTGGGGGGGAGGAGAAATGGGAGAGGGATTTGAACCCTTGACCTCAAGAAGACAGAATTTTCATAAAATAAAGAATACAATTGAACCAAAAATCCGTTGATTTATGTAATTATATACCTTCGTACCTTTGAAACAAAATAATGTTCTCTCCGAGAACACCTCGCAGGATCAACGACAGTCCAATCAATTAGGGCCTGTTTGTTTGAGGTATAAAGGTGGTATAAAGAAAATAGTACGTGGAGCCTATCTTATACCTTGTTTGTTTGGCATTTTTTACTTGGTATTAATTTTTGGGTCATAATACTGACCCGATGTGATAATAAATTTCATAGAGGTATAATAGAGTAAAAAGACTATAAAGGAAAGAGTATGGGATGAGTGACATGAGTTTAAGACCGACTGCAATTAGCCCTCATGCACAATGCTCCATATAAAAGCCAGTTGCAATTTTTGACTTTTTTAAGTAGGCATTACACATATAATGTTTGTGACAAACAAACAAGGGAAAGGATTGAATTATAGTTTAAGACCAAGTATAATATACCATTAGATCGGAGTGAAATGGATATAAAATATTATACCATCTAAATCTTATACCTCAAACAAACAGGCCCTTAGGAGCTGTTTGTTTTGAGTATTAGATTTGGGTGGTATTAAAAATCATTTTCATTTCACTCTTATCTAATGGTATATTATGTCCGATCTTAAACTATAATCTCATTATTTCTCTTGTTTGTTTGTCACAAACATTATCTGTGTAATAACTACTTAAAAAAGTCAACAATTGCAACTATGGGTGGTAAAAAGACAATTATAACCTTATAATCTTAAAAAGATAATTGTACATGAGAGCATTTGTGTCATTTTAGTCTCTTATATCGTCTTTTCATTTGTATCAGGAAGATAATACCACCTAATAGGTGATATTCAATAGCACCGTATACATGACATTTAAGTCACTGTTCATGTCAGGTCGGTATTACGACCCGAAAAATAGTACCAATTATAAAAATGTCAAACAAATAAAATATAAGATGGACCCCTACATACTATTTCTCTAATATCACTCATTTGTACCACTCTAATACTTCAAACAAACAACCCTCGGGACATATTTGGCCGAGGTTAATTTGAAGTTATTTAGGATTATTCGTAAATTTGTACTAATGCATGTGCACCTATATGCACTGTCATGTACGTAAGCCCCACACGTAAGAAGCTTTCTATTGGTTCGTTTTTAGGATCCTTATATATTGGAGAGAGAGAGAGCTTGAAGTTTTCTTTTTTAGGGCTGCGGCACTAAGGAATCTTTTTTAGCATAAACCACAAAAAAAATGAAGAAATTGCCTTTAGTCGGCCGGGCAGGCTGGCCGGCCTCCCTTACCCTATTTTCTTCACATTATATATGACTCCCAACTCTTCTCAGCATTGTATTTCATCCCACCAATCACTTAACTCTCTCTCCTATCACATTTCTTTAACATCTCTCTCTCTCTCTCTCACACACACACAAACCTACATAGTCATATTCATATCATTATCAGCAAGAATAACAAAAATGAGGCAACCTGGGACATATTCAGGGATACTTTCAGGAGGGGTTTCTGGGAAAACCGGGCCTCACTCATTACCATTGGCAAGGATCAAGAAGATCATGAAGAAATCGAGCGACGAGGTAAAGATGATATCTGGTGAGGCCCCCATAGTCTTTTCCAAGGCTTGCGAGCTGTTCATAGAGGAACTCACAAGGAGGTCTTGGATGATGACCATGAAAGGCAAGAGGAGGACACTTCACAAAGAAGATGTCGCTTCTGCTGTTGTGGCCACTGATGTCTTCGACTTTCTTGTCAATTTGGTTTCTGAATGTGCAAAACCGGAGGACTCTTCGCCTATAAAGGAAAGAGTATGAGATGAGTGACATGAGTCTCTCCAGTCTCTCTGATTTATATGTCATATACAGGTCCTGACTATCTACATATACTTGATCAAAATGTTATACAAACATAAGCTCAGAGTTCAGAGCATTTTGTTTTCTTGGAGTACATGAACCATGAACCATTTTAATTTCTTCTTGTTACAACTGCACACTAAAGCTGGATAACCTCATCTGGGGCAATCATCACCTTGGGTAAGTCTCATGTGATTACCTCTTTTTTTAATTTATCTTTGGGGGGTGTGTGTGGTGAGACACAAACATCATGGAAAATGAGATCTGGAAAATTACACCGGCCCTTGAAACCTCAACTTTACTCATCACTTTGATTGCTTCGGCTCGCATTTGTTGTTTTTAAATTAAAGAGCACCTTGTAGTGAGAAGGGGAAGAGGGAGATCTTTTGTTTTTGGTTGAACGGTGAAGGATGTTCGGACCAGTTTATATGTATTTTGATTGTTCTTTTCTTCAGTCTATCAAAAGTAGATCATTTACACTAAAACTAGAGTATTCATGAGAAATAAATCACTCGTGATTTGACTTCAAAGAGTTGCTAAAATTCAAAATCATGACGTTTGGATTTACATTTTATCTGTGTTACTACTTAAACTATCCTTTGAGATCTAACTTGACAATAAATAAGGTCCAGAATGAGATTGGAAGAAGCCTCTACTACTGTATTTTCAAACATAACAATCTATAAAACTGCCTGGACTGTTGGTGGACTCACACCGGCCGATATCGACGAGTATGGCCTGATCAAACTCATCAACCAAGGGATTGCTACACTTTTTTCTTATAGGCTAAGTGGTCTCAACTTATTTAGCCATGCAGTTACAATGCATTCATAATGTACGGTAAGTATAATAATGTGTAGACATAGATGTCTTTCTTTTTACTTTTTTTTTTTTTTTGGGGGGGGGGGGGGGGATGTGAGGGGGTTGGGGGAGAGGATCTTAAGAACTGTATATTCCAAGTAATGTTTCAAAGAAAGTCTTTGAGCTTCAGAAGATTCTTGGCCACAATGTCATAAAATTTCTGGCAGCATATTACTTCTGAAATAAATGGTTATAAAATCGAGGAATCATTAGTCCCATCATTCAAAAAAATTCTAAAAGAAAAACTAAAAAAAATAAAATTATGAAGTTTCCAATGCCTAATGGCTTTTGAATGTACTCACACTATTCTTTTTTTTTTAACTTGTTATTTTAGAGTCTGTTTGGTTAAGAAGAAAATAATGAAAGAAAGTGAAAATGATAGAAAGTGAAATAAAAAAAAATAAAATGAAAGAAAATATATTTATGTGTGTGTATTTGATTAGCATGAAAAAATTGTAAGAAAGTTTTAAAAAAAATTTAATCTATTATTTAAAAGAAAAGAAAGTTACAAGAATTTTTTTTTATTGTCTAAATTACCCTTAAGTATATTAAATCGATTTAAATAAGTAAAAAATATTTATTATAATTAAAATTTTAAAATTTTAAAAAAGTGGCTCGTAACGTAATTCTAGGACAAATGTCAGCACCAAGTTCTCAAAATTAAATTATACGGTTAATCAAATTCATACTAAGAATTTTTAAAATTAATAATCAATTAAATATTTTAAGAAAAATAAGGATAACATTGGAAGTTAATTAAAGATCACAACTTTCTTCTATTTCTTTGTATTTTTTACAAGAAAAAAAAAATTAGTTAGTTATGAGAAAATCTAAGCATAGAAGAAAATTATTTTTTTCATCATTTTTTATTTCATGTTAACCAAAAACATGAAATTTTTTTAAATTTTATCTTTCTTGTATTTTCTATCATTATCCTGCTAAAAAAATAAACCCTAGATTAATTTCACTAGAATTTTGTTTCCCAAGTAAAGATGAATCGAAAGTTGGGCTATAGGCATCAAGGTTATGTCACAAAACCATGAAAGTCAATTTTTTTTCCTTCAACTACTAGAAATGTTTTTATTAATTTAGGCATACTTTAATTTTTTTTAATTTAATCAAAAACAAACTATTTACGGTGGAAATAGAATATTTATAAAAAATAAATTTCTCATGACTTAAGTTTAAAGGATTATCAAAATTCAAATATAAATTATTTAAATTTAAAATTTATTTTTATTATCATTTGAACTATTTTTTGAATCGCTTAGAAGTCTATTTTAGCTCTTAATTAGTTCTTCAAACCCTCATGCAGATTTGATTTGGTACATACTCAAGACAAATCCTAATACAAATTAAAAGGCTGGGAGTAAAGACTATGACTGGCAGTCATAGATTGTAGGCGCTTTACGTCATGGTACATGCCTTTCAACTTTATATATACAATAAATTTATTTCAAATCTAACTCTTTTCGAATTTGGTCTCATTATATTAGCGGTTTTTGGCCCAGATAAACGATCAACAATCGGTAATAATATTTAGATTTAAAATTTTGATTTAATATATTAATATAATGATGTAATTTTAATAGAACTATTAGATCAACATTAATTTCTAATGTTTGATGGGTCTTACAGTCAATCCAAATGTCATAGTGAATTAGGTCAATAAATTAAATCTCAATTGCATTGCTCATCTATAATCTATATCTTTTTTTTTTTATTTGCTGGTGCAGTTTACTTAGGGATAGACCATACTAGGGTTTTGGCAATAAGCTAATAAAGTATGCTAACAAAATAACAATAAGCTGAGAAACAACTAAAGACTACAACCACAACAGGCAGATGCTTTTTTTTTTTTTTTTTCTTATTCTCAAGTGGGAAAGATGGTCACTGGGGAGCATATTTTCCGGCTCCAGTGGCTGTCTTTTTCTTTTGGCCTTCGTCCCACCGTACCATATTTACCCAGACTAACTAGTGATAGATCTATTTAAATCTTATCACTATCTTTGTCACTTTTGAACTATAAACATGCAAAGTGTACCTGATCTCAAAGTTCAATTCCCAGAAAAATGTAGTTCTAATAGATCTGGTGGTGATGAACTTCAGTGGTAGCAAAGTGTAGCTGGTGCATGGTAGCTATAGCTAGTTGTGCGTGCAAGATCTTGCACAATATAAACACGAGAACAGATTTCTCCCGTGGTGAACTCGAGTCAGTCAATCAAGTGGTCAACTTTGCTATTTGGAACAGGCTGAGATCCGTTGGTGGTCTGGAACGGTAATGGGTGACTTTTGTGGATCAAGGGAGCGGTCCAGTAAGGCTGAGAAAGGTTCCTGGAACAGAGAAAGACAAGTTAGAAGGATGCCGGAGTATTTTTCGGCGTATCCCCTCCGACGATCAAGTTAGTTTTTGAGAGAGGGGAAAAAGAAAACACTGAGTATAAGTTTGAGAAAAGGTTTTTCGTTGCATACCATCTTGCCTTTTGTGAGGAGTATTTATACCTCAAAAACTCATGATTGCTGTCAGTGTGATCAGTAGGTGATCATTAGATACGGGCAACATGCGCACTGATTCTTATGAGGAATGTCTTCTCTTTTAACTGCTCGGGATCCCAAGCAACCAAGGCTGTGTCATCGGCCTGCTGACTATTTAATGAGCTCCTCTCGGCAAGGATATAATAAATGTCCAGTCTTAGGAACATTTATTACCCTTCACTTCCGAGCCTTACTGCATTAAATGCTGTCTCATCAAGGGAATTGTGTAATTAAATGCTTGTTTTCTCAAGTCGTGTGTCAGCAAGGGCATCCGGTCTTTTTGTCTTTGATGTGACACAATATGTCACGCATCCATTCCCCATTGGCTGTGTGCTCTGCCTTTTTGTGTCTTCTAACACCAATTGTGTAAGATGAGGTCATGATGACTAACCCAGTCTAGCCTAGGCTAGTGACCTGTACATCAATAGCCTCTGCAGGAGCAGAGAACGCATCCTGGATGGGGGTACATCTCGGTACCAAAGGTAGTGTGGTACATGTAGGGACCGATGTACCATATCCGACCGAGGGGATACATGTCGGTACGTAACGTACTCGGTGTCATTGATCCCTATGAACAGTACCTCGGAGGAACAGGGACTTGTGATTCGACGGGTACGTGTCGTGATTATAGTAACAAAAATTTACTGATGCCGAGGACACGTGTTTTCATGTTGAGGTACTTGGAAATGTCCCATCAACTGCCCCCCAGCCTTCGATCTCCTGACACCGAGGACACGCGTCGTAAGGAGACAAAGGGTTCTGCAACTACCCCAACTACTTCATCATTGCCTTCAACCGCTTTTCCCTGCTTCGGAGGTCGTGCGCATTAAATGCGTTCCTTCGTGCTTCGTGCCCAAATGATGGGAATGAGTACTATATAAATGGGTTTCCTCTCTCCCTCTCTCACTTTGCCATTTCGGATTCCTTCAGAGAGCCATTGCCTGAAACCTCGCCGGAGATCCCTCCCCTCTCGTTGTCTACTGTCCAATCTTTCACCGGAGTCTTAAGGCCAACAGACTCATCCTTGCTTCTGAACATTCTGGAGGAAGGAGTCGCTTCAAGTTTCAAGAAAAAAACTTCCTTTTACGTTCTGGTGAGTCCTAGTATCTTCCCTTTCTTCGCCCTCCGTCTCTTCTCTTCTTCTCTTTTTTTGTTCCTTTTGATTTTTCGATAACTGGAGGCATTTCTGGTTGCCACTCAGCGACCAATCCTCGGGAAGCTTCCTTGGGGATCTTCGTGGAAAAAACCCCCTCATTCTTCACTTTTTATCACCTTTTGGAGATGCCCCGTCGTCGCCCTGCCCCCGAGGATCCTCAGGCCAGTTCTTCGAGGCCAGGGAAGTATAAAGTGAAGGGGGGGCGAGCAAATTTATAGGTTTAGGAAAAAGTATAACATCCCCCCATATGTAGACATAAAGGATTATGATCCGACTTTGCATTCCCGTACCCTCGGGGCCGAGGATGAGATGCCCTTTTATACCAAAGTCGTCATAGAGGATGGAATTAGGTTCCCTCTGCCCCTTCTTCTCCTCCAGTTCCTCTCCCATTTCCATCTTTTCTCCGGGCAGTGTTGTCTTAATGTTTTTAGGATAATTATGGGAGTCTTAGAGCTCAACAAGCATCTCGGGGTAAATGTTGGGCTGAACGATATCCTCTTTTGCTACTCCCTCTTGAGGGTCATGCCTCAACAAAACTTCTACCTCAAAGCCAGGGACCCATCCATGTACCTCATCACTCACCTTCCCGACTTGGACAAGGGGTACAAGGATGACCTACTCATCTTCAATGGATCTTGGATATCTGCCTCCCTAACCCTCAACTGATGGTAACCGGTGCGAAGATCTATCTTGAAGTATACCCTTGCCCCTCTCAGCTGATCAAACAAGTCATCAATTCTCGGCAAAGGGTACCTATTCTTGATAGTAACCCGATTTAACTGCCGATAATCTACACACAATCGAAGGGTCTTGTCCTTCTTCTTTGCAAATAACACCGGAGCGCCCCAAGGTGAGGTACTCGGTCTAATGAACCCCTTGTCCAACAATTCCTGCAATTGGACCTTGAGTTCTTGCAACTCGGCAGGCGCCATCCTATGCGGAGTCATGGAGATAGGCGATGTACCCGAATGTAATTCGATACTGAAGTCCATATCCCGATGGGGAGGTAATCTCGGTAGTTCATCCGGAAATACATCCTCGTACTCACATACCACCCGAGGTAGACCCAACTCCTGTCTCACCTCATCCTCCAAAGTAAGGCTCGCAAGTCATCCCATCAACTGTCCGTGCCATCGTGAGTCATACACGGCTTGGGGTAAAGCATCGTGTTTTTCCCCTTGGAACTTGAAACAAATACCATCAGGCGTATACGCCGTGACCCTCTTCCTATCACAATCAATGACAACCCGATGTGCTGCCAACCAATCCATCCCGAGGATCACATCAAACTCTGACATGTCCATGACCCTAAGGTCTACAGTGAGTAGAATCCCCGAGATCTCTAATTCACAGTCCCGACATATCTGATCAACTCTCACCCTAGCTCCTAGGGGAGAACTCACATGTACCGGTTCCTCTAAGGTCTCAACCTCTAAGCCCAAATCTCTCACACAAGATGCAGCAATAAAAGAATGAGATGCACCAGAGTCAAATAATACCCTTGCCCATAAGCGAGAAAGTAGAAATGTACCCTGTATTACCGACGGATCTGTCGACTCAGTCTGCGGCACCATGGCATAAACACGCCCTTGGGTTCCCGATGTCCCGGCTTGTGAGCCTCGACCTCGACCCATGCCCTGGCCTATCTGGCCTGTTTGTGAAGTCCCTGCTCGTGAAGTAGTAGGCACTTGTGCAGCACCCTGAGATTGGTACTGACTCCTTTGACCCATAGTGGGGTAAGGAGGAACACTCTGTATCTGCGACTGGCCCACAGAAGGCTGGGATTGGGATGTCCCATAGCTCTGGGATCCCTGCCGTTGAGGACACTCCTTTCTGATGTGACCCGGCTGGTGACAAAGATAGCAAGTCTTCTGACCCGTCTGGAAGGTGGTCCTGAAGTTTCCCCCACCTTGAGAGAATCGACCCTGGCCTTGGCCTTGATAGCCGCGGCTCTGCCCCTGAGACCCTTGTGGAATAGAAGTCCTTTGCCTCTTTCCTGCACCTGAAGAAGATGATTGACCCTCCTTCCTTTTGTCCTTAACACCCGCTTCCCGGATGTTGCGCGCGTCCTCCACCTCTCTCTCGATAGTCATTGCAGTCTTGACCATCAAATCAAGGTCTTGCAGGAGAAGTCCCACAATCTTGCCTCGAATAGACAACTTCAGTCCATCCTCAAACTTCTGTACTTTGGCCCTGTCTGAGGCCACATAATCATCAGCAAAACGGGCCAACTCAGTGAATTTGGCCACGTATTCTAGCACACTCATAGTCCCCTGCTTCAATTCTAGGAACTCCTTGGCCTTAGCGTGTCGAGCGGTCGCCGGGAAATACTTTCCCATAAAGAGTTCCTTGAACTCTACCCAAGTCATTATCTCCAAGTTCTTTGAGGTCTTGACCCAATCCCACCATAGCTGGGACTCTCCCTCCAGCTGAAAAGTTGCCAAAGTTATCTTGGTGGCATCGGAAGTGATCTCCATAGCACTCAAGATCTTCTCCACTTGTCGAATCCAACGATCGGCTACCATTGGATCCGCCCCTCCCAAAAAGACCGGAGGATTATGGGCTTTGAACCTCTGGAGGTTACTCGAGCCTCCGTGTCCCATATTTGCACCAATCTGTGCAATGGTAGCGGCTGTAGCACTAGCCTGTGCAATCGTCGCCGCTGCCTCACCAATAGCCTCTACAAAGGCTTGGTGATCAAAGGCCGGAAGTGGTTGGTTGTTGTTTCGGCCACCACCTCGGCACGTCCTCTTCCTCTTCCTCTATTTTCCATCTACACACACATAAGATAGCAATAGATCAGTTACTTAATATCCCAAGTTAGGCATCAAGTATTTAAACTTGACGATTTTTCCTCCTTGTTTTACTAGTAGTGCGTGTGCCACCTACTAGTAAACATTTACACATTAAAACATAATCTTGAGTTTTCTAACCCTAGTGTTTCTCCTTTCCATATACATTCTACCATGCATATAATTCACATAACAAGTAGCACATAGCATATAGTAAGTAGAGAACTTAACATGAAATGCATATGGAATGTAATGGTCTAGACCCATGCCCAACCAAGCCCTAGGTAATTCGCATACCTAGGCTCTGATACCAAGCTGTGACACCCCAAAATCAGGGGGTCCGTTGATTACCCATCAACCCGCGGAATACCCGTAAATACCGAGTGACTCGATATCACACCGTTATGTCCCATTTACCGAGGTCCATAACTTAACAAAATTTGGGCAGAGTCTCCTTTGTACAGGGAACTCTACCCAATACCCAACCTGTGCAACATAACTCACATGACCCATCTGAGGCCCAATATAAACAATGACCGCACCGGGTCCATTTATAAGTAAACATTGACCACACCGGGTCCAATTATCCATATTTATAGCTAAACATGCAAGGTTACTTTAACATTAGTGCATATATGTAATAGTTATCATTTAAATCCACCAAGGTCTAATAAGCCTCAATATACCTCAATTAGTGTCCATTTGTATCCTTGGAACTAGAGAAATCCAAGTCCATTGGTGTTCTTTAAATCAAAGAAATCCAAGCCTGGAAGCTTAGTGCATAGTTTGAAAAATTTCGGTTTTAGAGTCACCGTTCGAACAGCACTATTCACATTCGAACGTCCCTTGGTTTTAAAAAAAGGTAGCTCCCAGTACATTTGGTTCTCTGCTGGTTTTGCTGTTCAAAACTCGCACCATTCGAACGTCACTTTACGTTCGAACAGAAAATGCAGTTTCTGTTCTGCTGCAACTTCCAGTGCGGTTTTGACCTGTTTAGAAGTGGAATTGAGAAAATTTCATAAAAACACTTTTGTAGCCCTAGGTGTCTACTACCTACTGTAAAAATTTCAGATCATTTGGACGTCACAATAAAAAGTTATGGCTCAAACACTAAGCAGTGTCTGAAATTTCTGTGTAAACTGTGTATGGTTTCAACCCCAAATCAATCCATTCCAAAACCAATCCAAACCAATCCAAGGTTATCCAAAACTTATACAACATCTATTTGATACCAAACATAGTCAATACAAGTTCTAATACAACTATTTCCATACTTTTACATGCCAAAATGGAAATTAACCAAAAGTTTTACAAAAACTAAATTCAAAAGCCACAACCCGGCTTTTCTTCAACCACGAGCCCCCGAATGAGAGCCATCCACCGGGACGTGTCCCGTACCTGAAATTGTTTCCCGTATAGGGTGAGCACAACGCCCAATAGAGATAAACCTATAGAGGTTACTCTTCCCCTAGATGCACATGCTCATGCAATCATCACACAAACATACAACCAAGCATTTCTCACACTTATGCATCCTATGATGGAATGCAACAATGCTATGCCATGGAATGAAGTGACACTCACCCATGCAACTTTATTCCGAGCTCTCTCCGGCTCCCCAACACATGCAAGTGTCAATTTAGTCGAAACCACCATTTATGTTACACACAATGGCGTTAATCACTCTAGGGTCTTGTATAGGGGTGGATGTTCATGGACTTACACCAAGGGCCTCCAACCCACACGAAATTTACGGACTTCCACCGAGGGTTCCGAATACACCCACACACTTTATGGGCCGAGCCAAGGGAGTGCGTAGCCCAATCACCGGGTCTTGCACCCGAGAGGTCGTCATGCCTCTTCTTGCTACCCCAACCCAATTCATCATGCAACCAAGCGGCTTAGCTAAGTCCTCGACCCAACTCTCCCAAGCCTTCCGTCAATCACCAAGTGTGGTATTGACGTCAAACATGCACTCACTCATGTAATGAGACACTTCCGTGCAAATGCAATGTGATGTTCCATTGCACACAAAATAATGCTCAATATGCTTATGACAAACATATAAACATTTTCATACATCAATGCAATTGTATCATAAGGATATAACTACCATATCTCATTATGCTCAGTATATCATTTCATGCATATGTCAATAACACTCTTCATCCAAAAACCATATCCTAAGCATATGATTTCACAATCACCCAAGCATGTTATAACATAGCATCATGCAAGTAACACACTCAATTTCACTAGGGCATTTTATCAAACATCTTATAGTCATTCAAGTCATGTATTCACATAACACATTCCAAGGCATAGTTTATAAAACACATAGCATGCCTTAAGTTTTCACCAAGTTACAAAATAATCACATGGAACCTCCATATACCAAATTCAAGCTAGAAGCTAGCCTAAGCTATTCCTATGCTAATTAATTTTTTTTTTTCACTTTCATACCCATAGACATATATGTATAACAATACATATGCATATACATAATTTTCACCCTTAGTCTAGCAACACCTAAGGTAAGAATAATCCAAAGTAGGAATAACCCCTACCTCTTAGGAGTGTAGAAAACCCCTAAAACACCAAAACCAACTCAAAAGCTTTGATCTCCAAAAATTCTTCCTTTGATTTTTCGGTGAAATCACTTCCTTTTGGTACGTAGACGTAGCCCTTGACGAGGAGAACGATCTTTGTTCTTGGTCCAAGCGGATTTGAGCACTAGAATTATGTAGATCATAGAGAGAAGTTGAAGCTTTCCTCTCCTTTCCCTCTCATTTCTATCGGCTGAAGAGGCTGCTGAACAATGGGGGAAAAATCTGATTTTTCCCCCTATTTATACTTTAGAACACTTGGCCCACAATTGGCCACATGTTCATCTTTAATTCCGGGTCCGTTTTTGTCCCGAACAATTAAATCTCGCCCCGGTTTAAATCTAAAATATTTTTATTTCAATTTATCTTATTTTATTGCCCAAAATTTAAAATTTTATAAAAAAATTCGTGTACAGGGTCACCCGAAGCCCGATCGCTCCGTAAAACGTGAAAAATTTGACTATCTCAGAATTCGACGAAAATTGACGTGGTAACTCGATTTCGCGAGACGAATCCAACGGTGAGGTCCGTTTTGTCATCCGAGTTACAAAAAATTTCAGATTTACAACCCGAATCATGGTGACAATTTACCATTTTACCCTTTATTCATAAAAGTTTAAATCTACCCGGATTTTACATTAGGTCCCATTTTTCCTTCTGCTGGGTCACGGGTATTGGCCGTTATCCTTCTGAGGACCAGATCTCCAATTTGGAACTCTCGCGCCTTGACCCTTTTGTTGTGAAGTTGGGAAATCTTTTTCTGATATTTGGTTACTCTCAAGGCGGCTATCTCCCTTCTTTCTTCCGCTAGATCCAAATCCAGTCCAAGTTGACGGTCATTTTCTCCTGCGTCGAAAACTTGCATCCTTATGGTCGGGAGTCCTACTTCTAGAGGTATGATTGCTTCCATCCCGTAAGCTAGGGAGTAAGGGGTTTCTCCTGTCGAGGACCAAGGGGTGATCTTGTACGCCCATAAAATGTTCAATAGCTCATCCGTTTATTTTTTCTTGACTTTCTCCAATCTCTTCTTGATCCCATTGATAATTGTTTTGTTGGAGGCTTCTGTCTGCCCATTGGCTTAGGGGTACGCAAGGGTTGAATAGAAATTAAGGATTCCGAGTTGCTCGCAAAAAGACTTGAAACGCCCGCCGGTGAATTGGGTCCCCTTATCTGATACAAATGCTCAAGGAATCCCAAATCTGATGATTATGTTTCCCCCGATGAACTTTTTAGCATCTATGTCGCGGATGTGAGTCAATGGCTCTGCCTCAACCCATTTGGTGAAATAATCTGTGACCACAATGAGGAACTTCCTGTTTTTAGGAGCCTTAGGCAGGGGTCCAACTAAGTCGAGTCCCCACTAGACGAATGGCCAAGGAATAGTCAGGGGGTGCAAGTCCCCTGCGGGTTGCCTGATTGCAGGGGAGAACTTCTGACATTGGTTGCATTTTTGGACATACGCATGTGCGTCCCTTTGCATCCGCGGCCACCAATATCCTTGAGACATGATGCAGTGTGTCATGGATCGCCCCCCAGAGTGCCCTCCGTATAGTCCTTCGTGTACCTCATAGAGGAGGTCTTCCACATAATCCTTTTGGACGCATAGTAAGTAAGGTCCTGAGAAAGACCTTCGATACAGCTTCTGGTCCGGAGAGACCCAAAACTTCGGGGCTTTAAGTTTTATCTTCCTTGCTTCCTTTGAACACTCCGGGAGGACTCCTGTTATTAGGAACCTGAGAAAAGGATCAATCCAGCTGGGCGGCTTGTGTGTGTCCTGGACAGCCAGTACCTCAGGGGCTTGGTCTATGCAGGAGGTGGGAAGATATTCTATGGTGATCCTGCACGACTGAGAGGACTCCAGTGCCGAGGCTAGGCAAGCCAGGGCGTTGGCATGCGCGTTCTTTTCTCGGGACACTTGTTTGATCTCAATCCTTCTAAATTTACGGATTACAATTGTCGTTTGGTGATGGTAAGACTTCATCCTAGGGTCCCTTGTCTCAAACTCTCTGTTAACTTGGTTGACTACCAGCATGAAATCGCAATGTACGATCAAGTCTGTAACTCCAGTTGTCTCAGCTAACCGAAGTCCTGAGATGAGGGCCTCATACTCAGCTTCATTATTGGATGTTTTGAATCCCAACCGAACGGCCTGCTCCGCGACCATCCCATCTGGAGAGACTAGCAAGATACCGATCCCAGACCCCTTACTATTCGACGAACCGTCCACACATAAAAGCCATGGTGATCCCTCATAATTCGTTGGGGACGCTATGGCAGGAAGAGACGGTCTTTCTGAAACGGGATGTTCCCCTGAAAACTCAGCTATGAAGTCCGCCAACACCTGACCCTTTATAGCGGTTCGAGGTTTGAAATGAATGTCGTGTTCCCCTAGCTCCACTGTCCACTTGGAAATCCTTCCGGAGAGGTATGCCTTCCTCAAAATGGCCTTTAAGGGCTGATCGGTAAGGACGATAATTGGGTGCGTCTGAAAATAATACCTTAATTTTCTTACAGTTGTGACCAGGGATAGAGCCAGTTTCTCTAGGGGCAGATATCTTGTCTCCGCGTCCAAGAGCGCCTTGCTTATGTAATAAATCGGCTTCTAGCAGTGCTCTTGCTCACGAATAAGTACCCCGCTGACGGTAAATTCTAATACGGATAAGTACAAGAAGAGTATTTTCCCCTGGATAGGGTCGGGAGAGTGCTCAGGTATTCCTTGATTCCAGCCAGGGCGTCTTCGCACCCCTCACTCCACATATCCTTCCCAGCCCTCTTGATGGCTCCAAAAAAGAGTTTGCACTTGTCTGAAGAGCGTGAGACGAAATCGTTAAGTGCTGCCAGCATTCCTGTGAGCTTTTGGACTTCTCGGACAATTCGGGGGCTCCGGATGTCTAGGATCGCTTGAATCTGATCTGGGTTAGCTTCGATTCCTCGCTAACTCACTAGATATCCGAGAAATTTACCCGACTCTACTCTGAAAATGCACTTTGCAGCGTTCAGCGTCAGCTCGTACTCCCTGAGGGTGGAGAAGGTATCTGTCAAATCTACCAGGTGGTCACAACTTCGTTTGCTCTTTACCAGCATATCGTCAATGTAGACCTCCATGGTGTTGTCGATCTGCTTTTAGAACATCATATTCATCAGTCTTTGGTATGTTGCCCCGACGTTCTTTAGCCCAAATGGCATCACTTTGTAACATTAAATTCCCTTTGGAGTGATAAACGCCGTCTTTTCCTGATCCGGGGGATGGAGAGGGATCTGGTAATATCCTGCTCGGGCATCCAAGAAGTCTATGCGTTCATATCTGGCAGTGGCATCCACTAGCTGGTCCACCTTTGGTAGGGGTAGTCATCCTTGGGACATGCCTTGTTCAGATCAGTGAAGTCTACGCAGATACGCCATTTTCCCCCCTTCTTCTTCGCGCAGACCGTGTTAGACAGTCATTCTGGGAACTGTACTTCCCGAATGGTGTTGGCCTCCAAGAGTTTATCGATCTCTTCGTTGATCGTGCGGGCGTGGTGCGGGGCCATGCATCGTGGCTTCTGTTTTACTGGCTTGTGCGCTGGGTCAACATGCAGCTTGTGTGTGATTATTTCGAGGTCCACTCCCGTCATTTCCATTGCGTTCCAAGCGATCACGTTTGTATTTCTCCTCAGGAACTCAATCATCTCCTCCCGTTCGGCTATGGGCATCGCGGTTCCAACTAAGAAGTATCTTTCTTCTTCTCCCTCCACCAAGGGCACCTTTCGGAGGTCCTCCACCGACCATTCCGTTGGGTCAATCCGGGAGTCATCCATTCCTGGACGCCCGGACTGTGATTGCTATTTTTCCAAGATCTCTTCCGGAGCGCGCCCCTTTTCTTGGGTGAAAGCCTCTACTCTAACAGTTGAATAAAAATATTTTTTTGTGGACGTTTGGTCTCCTCGGATCTCCATGATCCCCTCTGGCGAGGTAAATTTTAGTTTCTGGCGATAAGTGGAGTGTACCGCTTCCAACGCATGCAGTCATGCTCGTCCCATGATCACATTGTAGAGAGAGTCCGTATCAATCACGACAAACTCGGTGTTGATGATGAAGGGACCTGTGACAACTGGCAATGTGATTTTTGCCTATGGACAGGGCGAACGAGCTGTTAAATCCGATGAGTGGTGTCCTGACCTTGGTGAGGTCCTTGTGACCAAGACCCATCCATTTTAAAGTGTCAGAGTA
The DNA here is from genome assembly GCA_963454935.2 of Ilex paraguariensis. NCBI lineage: Eukaryota > Viridiplantae > Streptophyta > Magnoliopsida > Aquifoliales > Aquifoliaceae > Ilex > Ilex paraguariensis. Next base: position 234,467 of record CAUOFW020001181.1, on the reverse strand, counting down.
CATCATTTCCAAGGAACTTTCGGAGTCTATCAAAACCCTCTTGACGTCGAACTTGTCTATCTTCAGGGTTATGACAAGGGCATCGTTATGAAGAGTCACCACGTCTGTCAAGTTCGCGTCAGAGAACGTGATGCTCGACTCGCCAATCCTGACCCTTTTACTGGGCGGCCCTCCATCATTCTGGGCTATCTTTCTTGTAAAAGCTACCCTCTTGAGATCGGACTTGAGTTCCTTGGACGTGGGGCAATCTAGCAAACATACATGGATCACATCTATAACGTTGTCTGGCTCATCGATTGGGACAGGGGTGTGTCTCTCTTCCGGCCTGGGCTCTATGTATTCTTTTAAGTATCTGTCTCAGACCAATCTTTCCAAGAAAGATTTGTATACCCTGCAGCTTTCGGTGCGATGGCCAAAATTCCAGTGATAGGAATACCTGATCTTTTGATCACGGGTGGAGGGATCGCTCTGCATTCTGGGTGACCATTTGAAGAATGGTTCATGCTTGATCTTATGGAGCAACTTGTAGATGGGTTCCTTGAACATAGTATGAACTCCTTTGAATGACCCCCCGGAGGGGGTAGCAATCCTTTTCATAAAGTATCCTCTCGCTCCCTCTCTTTTCTCTTAGGTTGGAGGGTTCTACCTTTGTTGTTTTCCATCTCTCGACCCTAGAGTACTTGTTTATCCGGGCCATCAGCTCGTCCATATTCGAGGGAGTCTTTTTGCTCAAGGATCGGTACAGGTCCGTGTCCCTTGCCAAGTCGAGCCTGAAAGACGTCGCTACCATGACTTTCGAGTAGCCCTCTACCTCATTAATCTCTTTCCAGTACTGAATGACGTACTGGCGAAAGGTCTCGAATTCCCTCTGTCTGAGCGTTAGCAATGATCCAACGTCTTTAGGCCGCTTACTCCCCGTAATGAATTGGGCCAGGGACTGCCTTGTCAATTCTTTCCATGATCCAATGCTGTTGGGGGAAAGCGCCTCGAACCACTTTATCGCAGAGTCCCCCAAGCTCATGGGAAACACTCGGCAAAGGAACCGTTGGTCTAAATGATACAGGGACATCATTTGCTTGTATTGTCTAAGGTAGGCTTCGGGATCGGACCGCCCATCACAAGTTTTGAACTTCGGCACGACGAACTTTTTTAGAACCTCCATCTCTCCGATATCCCTGGTAAAGGGTGTTTGTATGACCTCGTGTTCGACCTCATCCTGGACAGCCTTACTCTTTCTCCTGGATTCCAACCAAGCTCTGAGATCAATTTCCTCCCCAACGGGGATGTCTTCTGAAGTCTCTGAGTTCATCAATAGGTCCCTAATTTCCTGGGCGTCGTGTGGATAGGGTTGAATCCTCCTCGGACTCATCTCCCTTCCTCCGTCTTGACAATCCTCGTCGGAGGTTGTCCAGGGCTAAAGGCCTTGCCTTCATGAAATGGTCGTTAAGAGGGTGCTCGTTGGCTTTTGGTCGCTTTGGGGCCTTGGAGCTTTCTGCCTTGTTATTTAAATGATTCCTTAGATCCTTCGTTTTCACCTCCCAGGCAAGGAGTCCACGAGAAAGGAATGAGTCTCTCGACCCTTCGCCGGAGGCGACGAATTCGTTGAGCCGGCTTAGGACGTTCACATTGTCTTTTTTCAACTGTCATAATCGATTTCCAAACTTTTCTTCGATCACCTCCGCCAGTTGACGAGCCAAGGGGGCGGATCCTCCTGACCTGATGCCCATACTGGTTTGAGGAGTAAGCCCTCTTGCATGAATAGAGGCATTTCTATTCCCATCAGTGTGATCCTTCCCTCCATTATGACATGGAGCTTGTAATTCAAGACTTATTTGCTGGGGACCTTTCCCTTTTTGTCGAGTGTTTAGCATGGTCACTGTTCTTTATAGAGAAGAAACTAGAAAAACTAGTCGATTTCTCACAGACGGCGCCAGATTGTGCATGCAGGATCTTGCACAATATAAACACGAGAATAGATCTCTCCCGTGGTGAACTCGAGTCAGTCAATCAAGTGGTCAACCTTGCTATTTGGAACAGGCCGAGATCCGTTGGTGGCCTGGAACGATAATGGGTGACTTTCGTGGATCAAGGGAGCGGTCCAGTAAGGCTGAGGAAGGTTCCTGGAATACAGAAAGACAAGTTAGAAGGGCGCCGGAGTGTTTTCTGGCGTATCCCCTCCGACGATCAAGTCAGTTTTTGAGAGAGGGAAAGAAGAAAACACTGAGTATAGGTTTGGGAAAAGGTTTTTCATTGCATACCGTCTTGCCTTTTGTGAGGAGTATTTATACCTCAAAAACTCATGATCAGTAGGTGATCATTAGATATGGGTAACGTGCGCACTGATTCCTGTGAGGAATGTCTTCTCTTTTAACTGCTCGGGATCCCGAGCAACCAAGACTGTGTCATCGGCCTGTCGACTATTTAATGAGCTCCTCTCGGCAAGGATGTAATAAATGCCCAGTCTTAGGGACATTTATTACCCTTCACTTCCGAGCCTTACCGCATTAAATGTTGTCTCATCAAGGGAATTGTATAATTAAATGCTTGCTTTTCCAAGTCGTGTGTCAGCAAAGGCATCCGGTCTTTTTGTCTATGATGTGACACAATATGCCACGCGTCCATTCCCCATTGGCTGTGTCCTCTACCTTCTTGTGCCTTCTGACACCAATTGTGTAAGACGAGGTCATGATGGCTAACCCAGCCTAACCTAGGCTAGTAATCTGTATATCAATAGCCTCTGCAGGAGCAGAGAACGCATTATGGATGGGGGTACATCTTGGTACCAAGGGTAGTGGTACATGTAGGGACCGATGTACCATATCACCGAGGGGATACGTGTCGGTACGTAACGTACTGGGTGTCATTGATCCCTATGAACAGTACCTCGAGGGAACAGGGACTTGTGATCCGACGGGTACGTGTCGTGATTATAGTAATAAGAATTTACTGATGCCGAAGACACGTGTTTTCATCTTGAGGTACTTGGAAAGGTCCCATCACTTGTCATGGGATGATCGGTGCAATTTATGACCTAAAATACTCGGATATCCTATGGGCGTTGTGTAAGAAATTTTAATGATTCGTATATGAAATTTAGAATACCTAAATTACAAAGTTTAAAACATACTTCTATGAGTCATGATACTCGATCTCCAAATTTCTTTCTTGAAAAGTCAAGATTTTCCTCTCTTTCTTCAAAGCAATAGGCAGCTCTCAATGGGACAAGTCAAATTAGGGTTATGAAGTGGAGAGAGAACCTAGCCTGCTATTTATAATAAAATCTAATGAGTTCTCTCATTATGGGTCATAATTAGATTAAAGCCTACACTTAACCGCTTCAACCACATCAATTAAAAGATGTACATAAGCCCATCAAAATAGATCACTTAATAATATTGGGCTCATCTCATTGAACAATAAATTCAACCCGTTTTTCACAAACTAAAATTAACTATCAATTAATGACAGTCTAATATAGAAAAAATTATAACATTCTCCCACTTTGACAACATTAATTGTAGTCATTTAGAAATAAAAATAAAATTATATGTATATATTTGAAAATGACTCTCGAACTAATCAAATGAAACTCAATGTGGCCACAATAAAAAAAAATATGGTCCTGAGACAACATCTCAAATACAACTCGGTTTAATAAAACTACTATTTTCGAACCATAGTGGCCTTTACATCTTTTATTGACATAGGACCAATCCATGATTACAAAAAATAATAATTCTATTAACATGGATTAAGATGCGATAGTGTAATAAGAAAATAACATCTCAATATGTGTTCTAATAAATATATTATTTTCATTGTCAATCCTCCAAATGATTTATCTTTAATAACATGTTTCAACAAAAAACTTGAGAAATTCATTAGCTTCAACAATAAGCTAGTATGTCTCCAAATTTAAAATCACAAGATTTTCTCAAATGGTGTAATCAAAGACATACTCAATTGATAAAACAGTCATACTTAAGACATACACCAAGTCTTAAGATTTTGTATAAAATGACATATCATAAATGTGTACACATTTAACATAGCAAAAATATCATGTTAACAATAAGAATAATCATCAAATATTTATTATTCATCAAATAGATGTATCTCAACCATAATGAGTATCAAATATTATATATGGAATTAAATCAACACTAAAATTCTTAACAAATAAAAAACTCTTACTAACCAAGTATATCAAAATACCCCAAAATACTCATGTTGTCAATATGTTTTTTTAAAGTTACAAGTCTCAGTCCTTTGATTAAAGGATCAATAAGCATTGATTCTGTATCAATATGTTCAATCACAATGTCACATTTTTTCACAAGATCCCTAACAGAAAAATATTTAATTTCCATATGTTTAGACCCACTAGAATATTTGTTGTTCTTTGAGAAAAACACAACTGCACTATTATCACAATAAATTGTTAGTAATCTAGAGATAGAATCAACAATCATAAGTCCTGAAATAAAATTCCTTAGTCATATAGTTTGTGTTGCAGCTCCATAACAAGCTACAAATTCAACTTGCATAGTGGAAGAAGTTGTGAGAGTTTGTTTAACACTCGTCCATGATATTGTTCCTCCAACTAACATGAAAATATATCCTGAAGCCGATTTTAAATCATCTTGACACCCAGTAAAATTTGAATATGAGTAACCAATCACCTCAAAACTATCAACTCTCCTATAAACAAGCATGTAATTTTTTTGTTCTCTACAAGTATCTCATAACTTTCTTAGTTGCCACTCATTGGTCTAATCCTGGTTTGGAAAGATATCTGTCAAGAACACTAACTACAAAAGTAATGTCAAGTCTAGTACAAACATGTGCATACATTAAACTGCTCAAGATCATTCTTAGGGCATTGACTTAAACTGAATTTATCATCTTTCACAACAGGTACATCCCCAAACTTACAATTATGCATATTAAATCTTTCAAGCATACGATCTGTATATGCCCTTTGAGAAAGTCCAAACAACCCACGACTTCTATCCTGATGAATCTGAATGCTTAATACAAAAAATGTTTCTCCAAAATCTTTCATGTCAAATATTTTGCACAACAATTGCTTAATCTCATGAAATATACCCAAATCATTACTTGCAAGCAAAATATCATCAACATAAAGAACAAGAAAAATAATTTTACTCTCACTGACCTTAAGATATATGCATTGATCTATTTTGTTCTCAACAAAATAAAGAGAACTTACTATCTCATTAAATTTCAGGTACCATTGACGAGAAGCCTGTTTGAGACCATAGATAAACTTCTTCAACTTGCACATTAAATGTTATTTCCCATTCACCTTAAAACCTTCAGGTTGCATCATATAAACTTCTTCACTAAGCTCACCATTCAGGAAAGCTGTCTCCACATCCATCTGGTGAAGTTCTAGATTAAAATGAGTCATTAATTTCATAATGATCCTGAAAGAATCTTTAGTAGAGACAGGTGAGAAAATTTCATTAAAATTTGTACCTTCCCTCTAGTTATACCTTTTTGCTACCAATCTAGCTTTAAATCTTTCAATCTTACCTTTAGAGTTCATCTTAGTTTTAAACACCCATTTGCAACTAATGGACTGACATCCCTCAGGAAGTTCCACAAGCTCCCACATTTCATTAGGTGTCATAGAATGCATCTCATCTTTCATGACACCTATCCACATATCAGACTAAGGACAAGTAATTGTATCATGATATGTTATACGATCAACAATATCACCTATATCATAATCACTTTCTCTAAAATAAACATAATATTCATCAGAAATAACAAGTCTCCTTGGTCTTGTAGACTTTTTCAAGGAAATTTCAGTAGTAGGCTCTAAAGGCTGAGGATCCTGAATTGGAACAGAAGGTTCAATTGCAAGAATAGGAGAATCAACAATTGGAGCAGGAAAATTAACTACAGGAGCAGGTATAATATTCTCTTGCACAATTGGTAAAGGAATAGAAACAAATTTATTTTGCTCATGCACACTAATAGGCTGTGAGCAACCAATATCAGCAACATCAAGCTCCAGAAATTTTGTTGTTAAGGACTCAACAATTTTAGCACTACATGTAAGACAATAGAATCGGTATCCTTTAGAATGTTCTGGGTAATCTATGAAAAAACAATGAGTAGTTCTAGGATCAGTCTTTTTCTCAAAAGGATTATAGATTTTGACTTCAGCAGGACAACCTCAAACTCGAAAATGGTTAAGGCTTGGTTTCCTATTGGTCCATAATTATTTTTAGAACAGATTTGCTAGAAACTCTATTAAGAATGTATGAAGTCATTTTAATGTCTTCTCCCCAAAGATAATCAAGTAAGTTACACCCACTCATTTTGCTTGGGACTACCAGACAGGGTATATTGGGCAACAATCTCACAATCTTACAAGTACTTAACAAATGGTCCCAAATACTGTCCAGACACATCATGTTTGTCATAATACTCACCACCACGATCAGACCTAACAATTATGATAACTTTTTCTAATTGTTTCTCTACCTCAGTCTTGAAAATTTTAAACTTTTCAAGAGCATCAAATTTTTTATTAATTAAATAAATATATCCATAACGAGATAAATCATCAATAAATGTAATAAAATATTTATTAACACACAATGTACCTGAGTAAGGTCTACTAATGTCAGTGTAAATGATTTCGAAAAGATCTAGACTGCGAGTTAAACTTTTCTTCTTAGTCATGGTTAATTTACCCCTGATGCAGTCAACACAAGTTTCAAGGTCTCCAAAATCAAGGGGAGGAAGAATATCATTCTTTATTAATCTTTCCACTCTTTCTCTAGAAATGTGATTCAAACGTTTATGCCACAACTGTGAATATTTTGCTTTAACGAAAGGTCTCTTAGATACAATATTTATAATATTTTCATTATTGATAGCCAAGCAGATACTATATAGATCATCTGATAAAACACAATGACCAATAATTTTGAAATTTAAAGACAATTGAGTTTTATCATTCATAAAATTAAAACAATATCCAATTTTATCAAGCAAAGGAGCTGAAATCAAATTCTACCTAAATGATGGTATATAAAAAGTATTTTCTAAAATAAGTTAAAAACCAGTGCCTAAATTCAACCTAATAGTTCATGTGAACTCAACATGGACTTCATTATTATATCCTATTTTAAGTTTGGCTTCCCCTTCACTTGGCCTCCGTTGCTTATGAATCCCTACAAAGTCATGACAACATGAACAGAAGCCCTACTATCAATCCACCAAAAATTTAATGGGACATTAACAAAATTGGATTCAAAGCAAATAAAGGCTAGTGAATTATCTTCTTCTTTATTCTTCTTTTCTAACTAAGACTTGAATCGAGTACACTTACTTTTCTTATAACCTCTTTTCTTGCAAAAGTAACACTTGACATCTTTAATGGCAACCTTAGGACCTCTCACATTCTGATCAGTACCATGCCTTTTGAAATTTTGACAATTCTTTGAAGCATTATGATTAGATTTTTTATTATTTTCCTGATACCGACCTTTAAAACTAGATTTAAGCTGAGAAACCAACAAGGCAGTTTCACTCTTTTCTTTTCTAAGTTTTTCTTCCTCAAAATCACACTTAGAGATAAGGTCATTAATTGTCCAAAACTCATTTTGGGTGTTATAGGCAGTTTTGATTTGACTAAACTCAGGAGGCAAAGAGTTAAGAGTGTGATGAACAATGAAATCATCAGGAATAACAATTTTGAAGGCATTGAGTTTGGTTTGAACATAGACCATTCTAAGGATATATTCCCTAACATCACCTATATTGTCATATTTCATACTCGTTAATTCATTCATTAGGACCCTAGCTTCAGTCTTATTGGATATCTTGTATCTTTCTCCTACAGCGGTGAAGAACTCCTTGAGCATTCTCATAAGGTGTTTAGAGATAAACCTTTTCATGACAATCATACTTATCCTATTAGATTTCTCTCATTTTGCATAAAGTTCTTTTTCATCAGGGAAACTCTCACTAGTAGGTTCATTCTCTTTCAAAGCAAAATTTATATCAACAATAATCAGGGCAAACTCAATATCTTGCTTCTATCTCTTATAATTAGAATTAGTCAAGACTTTAATGTTGACATTATTATTATTCACAGCAAAAGAAATTGTTCAAGACAATGAAAATATAAACAATTAGCAAAATTGAACAATAAATAAATAAAATATGCTTTGAACATAATAAAATATATTAAGAGAGTCCAAATACATTACTACAAACTCTCATTTGGGCAGAGAATGCAATATGCTATAGATCCTCTCTTTTCATAAAACTAACCAATGAGAATGCTCAAATTTTTAAAAATTTATCTCATTTGAACAGATAAACCTTCTAGACTATTGCACCTCTACCACAATATTTCATGACATCTCAAAATTACAATACACAACAACTCCCTTTTGACAGGTAATTGTATATTATAATTTAGAGACAATCTCGTAACAAAAACATAAAAAAAAATTATAAATTTTAATGAATAGACCACTTTGATGGCACTCATCCATCTTAACTAATAGAATTTTTCAAACTGGGATATTATAATAAATTGCCCATAATTAAATATTATGTAATCAATCAATATAAGGTAATAATCAATATGTATCTCTTTAAATTACCTATCATCGATCGTTCTATTCAGATCTTAATTCTATTTTTATTATTAAAATTAAGTAATTTAAATTTAAATCTACCAATATTAATAAATAATATGTAGATCATAAAAAATTTTATCATATAAATCACTAGGGGACTAAAATTAGAATTGTTCAAATACCATCTACAAATTATAGCAATTCAATCAAAATTACAACAACAACAAAAAATAATTTGTATGGATAAAATTTACATCAATTTATTAACATGACCCCATGTTATTAACACTAGTTATTCACAAGAAGATGATATATATTAATTCAAAAAAAAAAAATTAACATACAACATATCTATATATATATATATATATATATATATATATATATATATCAAGTACAACCCTCAATCCATAATTGCCCAAATTCATGCCAATCAGTTGGCGGCTTAAAAATTTCTGAACCAAAAGAATTCTAAGACATTAAGGAATTCAACTGTTGGCGACGACTGTACAAGAAATTCGACGCCACCGTCACTTTTTTTTTGTGACGTACCGAAAACAGTAGCCTTACAATTCTACTTTTATTATTATTTTTTTTTTCTTGACATACTGCCGCCATCCAAATTCATGTCTTGTTTTTTTTTTTTTTTTTCTTGAATGTCATATATACATATAGATATATATATACCATAACTTTTAATGATTAGGCCATGAACAATGATGCAAAAAATTAAACGCTAAATTCGATGAAAATTAGTAATTTAATTATACATAAATTTTATTGAATTCTAAATTCCTATACAATAGGCTCTAATACCACATGTAAGAAATTTTAATGATTTGTATATATAATTTAGAACACCTAAATTACAAGGTTTAGAACATATATTTATGAGTCATAATACTCGATCTCTGAATTTCTTACTTGAAATGACAAAGTTTTTCTCTCCTTCTTCAAAGCGATAGACGACTCTCAATGAGACAAACCAAATTAGGGTTATGAAGTGGAGAGGGGATCTAGTCTGCTATTTATAATGAAATCTAATGGGTTCTCCCATTACGGACCACAATTACATTAAGACCTACACATAACCGTCTCAACCACATCAATTAAAAGATGTACATAAGCCCGTCAAAATAGATCACTTAATAATATTGAGCTCATCTCATTGGACCATAAATTCGACCCATTTTTTATAAACTAAAATTAACTATTAATTAATAACAGTCCAATATAAAAAAAATTACAGTACGTGTACCTGCAGTTACACGGGTGCAGTTGTTTTTTGAGTAGTCTTTATGGCTATTCTTTTTGCATTTTAACGCATGGCTATACAGAGAGAGAGAGAGAGAGAGAGAATTGTTTCATTGCAAAACATGGTGTAATATATATTTTTTTTTCTATTCAATAACTGGGTAAGGAAAAAGGAAAACGTCTGGAGACTGTCCGATAAATTTTCACGTTTTTAGTGAGTGGGGGGATCATGAGGGCTCACTCGTTACTCCTGCCAGGCATAAACTTAGTTAAGGTAATAGAACGATCAACTACAAAATTTTAATATAAATTTCTAAACTCAAAATCTCAACGGTGGAATTATAAAGACTCACTCGTTAAACCTCTTAAAAACAAATTTAATTAAACTAATATAGTGATCAATTACAAAACTTTAATATGGACTTTAAAACTTGAATTTCAAGATGAAAAATTTAATCAATACCCCGTTAGACCACCCCATTCGGTGCTAAAGGGTGTCTCGTTTCTGTCTCTTATCTTTGCTCTATTACTCTTTGGTTTTTGGATCTATGATGCGTCTAGCCGTCTTGATGAAAGTGACTCTATGATAGAAACCCAAAAATAAAAAAACAAAAGAAACATACGAAAATAATTCGCCGTACTCCACATATGCTTTTTTGGGTAAATGGAAGATAATTTTTTTCTCTTTTAACCTTTCTGCCCAATTTAGCCTTTGAATACGAGGATAAATGTCACGGTACCATACACAAAATTGATTTGCTAGATTTTGATTTTAATGATTTATAATTATTGATCGAAAGAATAATAAAAAAATTATACGTGTCACATTTTTATTAAATAAAAATTAAAGGTATAGCACCAAAAATTTATTTTTAGGCACCATAATTAGACCCTAAATATAAATATGGCATGCAACCCATAAAAATGCACATGAATTTCAAGTTTTGCAACTTTATTTCACTTCGCTGTATGGCTATGCCTTTTAGGTTTAGATTCAGATCGAACTTCCGAAAATTTGAATTCGATTTAAAAGGTCCAACTCGAATTCAAATTGATTATATATCCAAATCTGTTAAAAATCGAATATTCGATCCAACAATATGATTTGATCTAAACAATTATATTAAGTTGCATTTTTGCAAATAAAATATAGTTTTTAATACAAATTTACTGAATACTTATTTAATTTTTTTGAACTGTTTGAGCTGGAGCTTTAGACTCAACGAGATATTGGGTGCTTGCCCTATTGAGAGTATCTTCCATTCTCTCTTCACCAAACAGAAAGACAAATAGGCAATCCGATAGATAGATTATGACTTCCTCACTATTAGCAAGCTACCACAGACGATGAACTGCTTCCGACTTCTTCTTTTGATTTGTAACCATATCGCATAATAGAGTGTAAAATTCATTTTAATGGGAATAACTATATATATTCAAGCAAGCATTCCAGCGAAATGATCCTTTGACAATAGGCTATGTTCAACACTAGGATTGACTGACTTTATACAAAGAGAGGAAAAACAACAATCCAAGCTCTTTTTGAATTGGATATTGGATAGACTAAGCTAGGTGTAGCCCACTCTCTCTACAGTTTTGCTAATCTTGTTAGGGCCCTTTGGAAAATTTTTGAGAATGATAGATTATGGGATAATACTTTCTAAGACTGAAAGGGATGACATGGATTGAGCATCTAACTCTGGACATTCGACTTAAGTTATTTAATAAGTGTGCATCTTCCCTACTTATATATATATTCGAATCATTGTATGAAGGATTTGGATTCGCATTCAAATTATCGATAATTTTTTTTAATTCACATCTAATTAATCGAATTTGAATTTAAATTAGGTTCGAACAAACAGTCCATCTATTGACAGGCCTACTTGTGGGCGTGTGGCCATTTTCGTGTCCTAATAGACGACACACTGGGCTTCTCATATCGAATCAGAAAGTAGAATGCGACAAAGGTATGGTATCGGGCTGGACCGCACTGAACTGGCATGCCATTCTTAGGTCCACATCCATCTGTAGGCCGAGCCCGCTGATCAAAGAATGAGTGACACAATGTCCCATTTAGGGAGTTGTGCATGGATCATACGGGTTGGGCCAAGCCTGTGGGTCTGAACCTTTTTGAAAAATCATGTTTTGGGCTTATCCTCCTAATTACAAGCTAAAGTAACCGGCTAAGAAATTAGCACAACACAATTCAAATATGATCTGAATTCAAATATGATTTCAGAAGTTTGTTCCAAATTCGACATCTGGATCCGGTCATAATCTATTCATGAAAATATAAGATATCGAATTCGGATTCAAATTATTAATAAAAAATATCAATTCATATCTAACTAATCAAATTTAGATTCGAATTCTATTTAGAACTAATCTCAACTTGCACATTGAAATATTACTCAAATCTCAATTTATACTCTTAAAGTTTAAAAATATCAATTTATACCCTGAAAAATATAAATTCGTATGTATATACATCTGAAACTAACTTCGTTTATTTTATAGTCAAAAAAATTTGAACTAATTATAAATTGAATCCCTCAAAGTTTAAATATTTTATATTTATGATCCAAAAAGAATGTCATCCATTAATGTTCGTTAAATAGCTCTCAATTATATCGTGTCATAACATCTTCGTGTCATATTCAAGTCAATAAAAAAAAATTTAATTTTTTTTAAAAATTTATAAAATACTTATTTTTATCTTACAATACTCGTTAAATAACTATTTTATATCTACAATTAGACACAAATATTTTGATTGTCCAATTAAATTAAAATTAAATACGAATACCACAACTGTAGATAGAAAATAGTTATTTAACGAGTACAATAGGCAAAATATTTTTAAATTTTTTTAAAAAATTAAATAATATTATACGAATTGTCGTAAATGTAAAATATATGAGACAACGCAATTGACTCGATACAAAAATATTTTTTGTACTAAAAATATTTTTTTAATGACTCAAACACGACATGAAAATATTATAACATCAGACAATTGAGAGCTATTTAACGAACATTAATAAATGAAATTCTTTTTGGATCATAAATATGAAAATATTTAAAATTTAAGGGTACAATTTATAATTAATTCAAACTTTTTTAACAACAAAATAGACGGTAATTAGTTTCAGGTGCATATTGATACATATTTATATCTTTTTAGGATGTAAATTAATATTTTTAAATTTTGAAGGTATAAATTAAAATTCAAATAATTTTTTAAAATATAAATTGAGATTAACCCTTCTATTTATTGACAACAAGCCAACTCCCCAGACACGTGAGGGTAATAGAAGTATTATTCTGAAAATATATCGGTGTGATCCCCTACCCCCAAGAACAAAACTTGTTTGGTCGGTTGGATTAATTACCCCAACCAATACAGATACAACAACTGCCGCCGAAAGTATTGAGTTGAGCGGATAAAGAAACAAGTCAAACAGCTATTTTCAAAAAGGTGTCGATTATTAATTACTTAATAGTTTAGGACTAATTAGAATCAAAAGACTCTAAATTAAGGTGTAAAAATATTGACACGATTTGTCAATATGACATAAAATTAGAGGACTTGAGTTTTTTTATTAAGTCATTTATTTCGTAAACGAATGGATTCGACACGATACGATTAATAAAAGAATTAGGTATAGGTAAAATTAATAAAAAAAAATATACAACGACACGATTCGTTTATACACAATTTTATACATGATATGAACCTAATATAACATGACTCGTCAGACACGAATTAATAAATAAATTGAGTATGAGTGAAATACTTTTTTTTATACAAACCCTTAAGACCTGATACGAATTCGTTTCATTGGCCGCCATTAACAGACCTAATTGTAAAGAATGTCACATGCAACCACGTGCTCTGTGAGAGTATTCCATCATGACCATTAGAACAAAGATTAATAGATTATAGTTCTTAATTAGTAAAACTTGTTCAATCTTAGCCCATTGGAATATCTGCTTCAAAACTTTGTTTTAAATGTTTGGTGGTTTCCTCGCAAACCCAACGCTCGATTTTTTGACTATCTAGATTCAATCAGCATAAATGAGTCGATAATGGATTTGTCAAGGTACGTGCGGGTGTTGGGAAGGAATCATGTAAGGAAATAATGTTTGGAAAATAGGTCAACATGCTTAAGTTAAACGTGTTTATCATGTTCAAATTAAATTAAATATGAATTTGAGACTATATGGGTCTGTTTATTATTATTAACAATGTCATGTTTTGATTCACAATAAAGAACGAGATGTAATCTCGTACATTCTGAGTTTAAAATGAAAAATTGATTTTAACTGATTTGTTCGATTTAAACGTAAAAGAAATGCATAATACCACAACTTCTAATATTGGCACAATTATTAGTTTACGAAAATCATAATATTATAGTACGAAAAAAATGTATTTTTGCTACAATAGGAGTTTTTTTTTGGTTTCCTAATACAATAGGAAATTCAGTGTTAGTTTTTGTTTTCCTTTCATTTAGACGGATATTTCATTTTCTTTTTTGTCAAATTATTTTAATAAAAATGAAGCCCTCGAGACCCTCGACCTTGTTTAATATTTTTCATTACAATATTAAAAATATTATAATGTAACCCATTGTTAAGTTTTGCTATTTTTTCCATAAAAAAATAACTAATTGACATTGATGAAAAAACTAACGAAAACTAACAAAAAGATAATATTGCAACATTTTGATACATTAAAGGTATAATGTAAAAATTATAATATCTCAAAGTATAAAATAAAAATTTTAACTATTTCAAGGTACAAAGTGTAATTCGCTCTAAAACAAATAAACATTGTTAATAACGACTGAAACAGCCTATGATCATAATCTTTATCTTCCATTTTTGGCACTTTCCAACTTCTATTTTACCTACCCAGCTACGACCTTCTAGTTCTCTCTCTCTCTCTCTCTCTCTCTCTCTCTCTCTCTCTCTCAGTTTATTGAAGAACTTTTCTGCCAATTTCCTTTTGCAATACAGGAACAGAAATGGGAGAAGAAGAACTAGTAAAGGCTGAATCTGAAGCATCTCTGGTAGTCACAACACCTCCCAAAGAGTCCCCTGCTGAAGAAAAAACACCATACCATGACTTATTTGAGAAAGCCCTTGTTCCAAACCCAACCAAGGAAGTCCCTCCCTCCAAATCCCCTCCAACCCCTGAAAGTAATCTCTCTCTCTCGCTCTCTCTAGTGTATGAATATGTGCAATTGTTTTCTGAAATCTGGGTTTGTTGGCAGAGGTTGCAGATCCTGGGGTTGAAAAACGTTCAATTTTGGATGCAATTGACAGAGGTGCCATATTGCTGGGCGATTATAATCATAGTTTTTTCTCTCTTTTTTTGGGCTTTTAGTGCAAAACTTGATGAGTAAAATAAGTGATCATTGTCCATATTATCATGTTGTGTTCTTGCAGATGCTGCCCTTGCAAAGGTTGAAAACGAGAAAAAATCGGCTTTGATCAAAGCCTGGGAAGACAATGAAAAAACCAAAGCAGACAACAAGTAAGCTTGAACTTTTCTTTTATTAATTTTCATGATCTAGAAAAGAACTAATCTTCATATCTGTTTTGTTTTTTTTTTTATTTTTAATCTCATTATTTGCCATGAGTCTGTCTTTTGTTAATAAAAAAAATTATTAATTATGGCATTTTTCCAATAATAACATCTACCAGATAGCCGTGTGTCGTCCTAGAGGTATTCTAGTCGTGTCCACCCGTGTCCTCGTCGTGTCCACCCGTGTCCGACTTATGTCCGTCACTGCCACGGCACTCCTTTAGAAAGTATCCAGACGTCTAGTCTTGTGTTGTAGGTGTATGTGTATGTGTATGTGAATGTGTATCCCAAGAATATCAGATACTCCCTCTGTCCCAAAACGTTAATCCCTTTTTCGGACTGCAGCTCTTTAAAACATCCTCACCAAAAGGAAAGACATATGATTACATTAGTATTCTTAAAATATATAAATATTCACATGGATAACAGCTTTTCAAAATCACTTTTAAAAGATAATTTGAAGATCAACAATCTTTTACATTGCCTTGTCACCCTGAACTAGTATTTTAGGACATTCCAACAGGGAAGAAATTGTTAGGAAATTCACACGAAATTCCTAAACATGTGAGAATTAAGAATAGAGAAAACACACGCCAAAGGAAAAATAATCACACGCACAAGATAATATTTATGTGATTCGACAATTTGTCTACGTCCACGAAACTGCAGGAATTTCACTATTCTCAAAAACGATTACGGAGAGGGCGGAGGCCGTACAGAATCAAAATCAACACTAATCACTCAAAAGAAATAGGTTTTATATGGCTTGCACCGGGCTACAAACAAACAGGCCCACAAAATTTCCATTAAAAACCACGTAACATTTTTCGGGTCGGGTCATCATCCGGATCAACATAAAAAATTGGACTCCACAAAAAAATCCCAACATAAATGAGTGTTAATTTGAGATAGAGGGCGTATGCAACATGTTGAATTTAATATATGAGATTCAGCTCATATGATTATCATTCTAGCCTAACAATTTTGTTTGGTATGTTCAAAGTCTGGCCAGTAGCTCTTTTTGTAAATTTGCCCAATTTACAGATTCTGTACTTTTAAGATGTCCATCCTATCATCCATGGTCCAACTCAAATTGTTACAAAAAATGGGTAAAAGAATTAGTCATTTGTTCTGTATCTTAATTAACCTGAAGCGTGAAGAAATTGAAGTACTTCGGAATATTGTTTGTCAATTTTGTTTTGTGATAAGAGGTTTTGCTCCTTGAATTTTTGTACGATGACTCGATGAGCTCTCATCCGTGTTAATAGCAATTTAATGAAACAATTGGTCAGGGCATATAAAAAGCTGTCTACTATTGAAGCATGGGAGAACACAAAGAGAGCATCTGTAGAAGCTCAGCTAAGCAGATTGAGGTAAAGAGTTGTCTAGGTGATGTTCATAGGAAGATATCGATTTCCTATTATTGATATGATACAATTTTCTACTCATGACATATATTTCATTAAGTATTGTTCTGATAAACATTGATATGAGCAGGAAAAGATTGAAAAGAAGAAGGCAGAATATGCAGAGAATATGAAGAATATGATGGCTGAAATCCACAGGGCAGCAGAAGAGAAGAGGGCGATGGTTGAAGCGAAAAGAGGTGAAGATTTTCTCAAGGTGGAGGAGACAGCTGCGAAGTGTCGTGCTACTGGCAATATACCAAAGAAGTTATTTGGATGCTTTAGCAGCTGATGTTTTGTCTAACAGTTGGCCTTGTTCTTCTCAGGCCTAACTTATTGATCGAGTTGGGTAATATTTTGGTATATTGGTCTTTGAATGGTTCTTTTTTGGGGTGCATAGTGTGATGTCCTTGTGTGTGTATAAGTGAACAAAGGTTCTTTGAATAGTGAGAATGAAGTTGGAGATTTTGTACTAGGTGATTGTGTTATGTGGAGGTGCTTCTTCTCCTATGTACCTAGTCTATTTTTTGCATGCCTGTATTAACAAGAGAACCCTCATCAGAGACTTTCTTATGAACTATGTATCATCACCAAAATCGTTGGCTCAATCCCATTGTTGACTGACTGAATGCATTTGGCTTGAAACAAGGAAGGTAGGGCCCTAGGGGAAGCAATCATAGTCGAAACCAGACTCAGGAGAGAGAGAGAGAGAGAGGGGTCTTTGTCCGATCATGGAAGAGGTATAATAAGGCAATGCCCAATAGAGACAATTAAGGGGCTTAGGAGGCCGGTTTCTTAAGGACTTAATAGCATAAAATATATTTTTAAAATAAATGGGATAGAAGAATAATTATTAAAAAAAAATCATAAAAACCATTTTACCCCTATCATAAATAGTGCATACCTAATTAATAATTTTTATATTTTTAATAACTAAATATTAGAATGTGAGATTTTTAAAATTTCTTTTGATATTTGTGTATCAGTTGAATTTTGAAATAATATATATATATTAAATAGTAACATGCTCAACAAAAAAAAAACATCAAACAGTATATATTAGTGTGTGTGTGTGTGTGCATACACGTGTGTGTGTATATATATATAAAATTTAGAAACTCAAAAGATACACAAATATTAAAAAGAATTTTGAAAATTTTACATTCTAATATTTAGATATTGGATGTAAAAGTTGTCAATTAGGTATGCACTATTTATGGTAAGGGAAATTATGGAATATATTTTAAAAAGAATTTAAAAATATTTTAAAATATGTACTTATTGACAACTATTTGATAAAAAAATATAATTTAAAAGAGGATAAGTTTGAAAGTGGTATTTAAAGCCAAATAAATTTTGAAAAAAGATACCCACGTCCCATTATCTCGACAATTAATAGAGTGACGGGTCCGACCCAACTGAAGCCCAGATCACAAATGATAAGTGCAAATTTGGCTCAACTCATATATACAAAGTAGATCCAATTCAAATATATAGATCAAGTTCACCACATGATTAAGAAAGCTAGATCGAGTCAGTCTTGTTATCTTAAGAGATTCAGTTCACAATTGACATACAAGAAGATTTTTGTGGGACGCAAACATTGGTGCATGTCGCCACCTCCATGGAACTGTCGCCTGTTATAAGAATGATTTCACTTTTACGGAACTGTCTCGCTTGCTACGAGAATGGTGTCATCTCCACCAACGTGTCACATGTTACGAGAATGATGTCTATAAATTGTAAGTCAAACATACACAAGGGGAGCATTACTCACATTTAACTATTTTGCACTCCTTAAGCAATAAAACACTCAGGTAATTGTAACCCTTCATAATAAAGTACGTCACTCTGACCGAACCACTTAATTTGTATCTATTTGTGTTGAGTCTCTTTTTTAATTATTGCATTAAATATTTAACAAATGATATATATACAGTACATCATGTGGGAAAATCACAGGAGTAAAAATCAATCTTAGGACAATGAAATCGATCATTTGATATTTTTCCTTGCTGCTCTCTGATTCGATGTTGGCTTCATTATACATGCTTTACAAGGAACCCCAAGATGTCCTATCTCTGGAGTTATTCATATCAAAACTCGATACCACAAAAATTAATTTTGACATGGTAATTAAAATTAATTATAAATTTAGATGTCTTGAGTTTGTATCCCGACAATTATTTAAGGCCAAAACATGAGAGATTTATAGTACCCTAATCCCCGTAAGTGGTGTTTGGATGAAAGGATTTGGCGGGATTATAGGTGGGATTGGATTAAAATAGTGAATTGACCCACTTATCCTTGATTTGGTTGAATAAATTGAAATGAGTTCCTCAGTGGAATGCAATTACTCTGTCGTATGTTGCAGAAGATATAATCCATCTCACATAGGATTATGTAAGCCCATGTGAATGGAGGGATTCAAAATTTAGCGAAAGAGATAAATGATAAAATTACATAAACATCCTTAAACAGTCTGAGTTGCAAAGAGTGTGGATTCGCCGAGATTTTCTCAGCAATGCTCGTCGGAGAAATGCCCAATTCTTGGAAAACTTTGATTTTGGGCTTGATGGTTTGATCAAGATTAGCAGAGAGAACACTGGGCGTTCTTCGAACAACAATTTCCAAATGGGTCTTCGACAAACCACTCCCTTCGAGATATGATAGTATAGAATTAGACTTTTCTGGGTTCTTCACATAGTTTTATACCGTTGAGACTTTTGCGACGGTTTCAAGAGGGAATTGATGTTTATACACCAAGTAATCAGTGACAGTAATTGTAGAATTGGATCCTTTCGGTGTCGACGAAGAGAAAAAGATGAGAGATAGAGAGAAAGAGATATAGGGTTTGTGGAGATGTGAACGGTTTTGGAGAGAGAGTGAGACAAGACTTCTGAAGAAATGTATAGTCATTTTCTTTAGAAATTGTGGTTGTGTTTTATGTAATTACATATTTGTAGATATGACTTGCTTGTTAACTTTCAATGAAAGGGTTTGGCTCTCATTAAAATATCACATTTGTTCTATGGTGTTAGGTTTCATTACATCTTCAATTTTTAAGATATTAAAAATTTTATGTTCATCAATTTGTTTCCTTATAGATGAAATCTAAAAAAAAATCAATATTTTTATTTGAGCAATATATTTTAAATTGATCTGATTTGTGCTATTAATTCATGTAATAATATTAAAATGCCCTAAAATTCATGAAAAATAAATTACATTTTGGTCATTAAAAAAATTTAATATGATTCGGATTAATTTTACTATTTATTGAAAAAAAATAATTAAGTTTTATTTTTAAACAGACAATTTTGAATTTTCTAGAAATTTATATAATTAAGTATCTTACAATTCATTCAAAAGATAAACAAAATGACTTTTGCTTTTCGCAGTTCAGATAGTTTTAAATTTGACTTTAAAGTTAATTTAATGGCTAATATTAATATTTTAAATTTAATAAAAAAAATAGACTCTTAAGCGTGTGTTTGACGTGACTTTTTAAAAGTACTTTTACAAATTATTTCTCATAAATAGTTTTTAAAAAAATAGTATTTTGAATCGCTCCACGACTACCTCTACTACCATCACTGCTACCACCATTGCCACCACTACCACCACCATCGCCGCTGCCACCACCGCCACCATGGTCATTGCCACCCACCACAAACCATAATTATCTCCTACCATCACCACTGTCGCCCACCACCTTTCATCTTCACTACTGCTGACACTTAAATTCAGTTATATCTTTTCTATGTTAGTAATTTGATTTTAGATATGAATACAAATATGTTTTTTTATTTTTTATTATTACTCTGTGCCTGAAGGCACAGAGAATAACTAGTAAACAAATAACGATTTTGGCATGAGTTGTATCAATTTGTGTATTGTTTTTATGTTGGAATTTTTTTTTTGTATGATGCATATGATTTTTGTGATTGAAAGTGTATTGTACAAATTAAATTAAATAAACGAACAAAATATTTATTACAATATTTTGTCAAAATGCGTAATTTATTGATTTATATTTTTTTTCGTAAATAAGACAATACTAATGGATTGAACTTTTTTTCATTTTATTCCAAACATGATATGATATTGGAAAATATTTTTTTACACAAGAGTGAAATGGTCATTGACCACATGTTTTATCTTCACATGTGAATGAGGCCCACAAACTAAATGAAACCTATCCAAATATGGGATAGGATTGTAATTCAAACTTTATAATCCTCCAATCCAGACTATTTTACATTGGGTTGAATTGAGTTCGGATTCAAATTTAATCTAATTCAATCATTCCATGGTGATCCAAACACTACCATAGTGAATAGTTTGCCTTCAATTATAATGGAGAGAAGATTAATGAGACGGCCATCCATAACAGTTGACAAAAAAATAAATAAATTGCTGAAGTTTTCCTTTTTTCAAGTCACAATCTTCCTCTTTCAAAAAAAAAAAAAATTAACAATCTTTACTAGAGCTGATTCCAATCCATGACAAATGACACTATACATGTCCAAAGACTCCAAACACGTGACAATCACGTGCAGGTTACCATCAATCGAGCCCAACACCACGAATCAGGAAAACGCCACGTGATATCCCAGAGGGAAAAATCTATACCATCCGCTTCCGCTCCCTCCTTTTAGGTTGTTCTCTCTCTCTCTCTCTCTCTCATCCCGCCTTTCTTCCAGTCACTGCTTCTCCTTGCAAAAAGCTGTCAATATACTGCCAAGCTCTCTCTCTCTCTCTCTCACACACACAGTTATTTCGCAGTGTGAAGTAATCCAGGTAAGCTCAATGCTTGGTAATTCCTTCTGATGAATTTAATTGTGATTTCTCAAAATGGATGGTCTCGCTCTCACCACTGCCACCACCACTCTTCTCAATTCCTCTACCATTCGATGCTTTGTCCCTTCCTTTTCGCGTCATAGAAGATATGCAAACCTTTCTTTCCCTCGAAAACCTAAGAAATTAATAGTCTTTGCATCTAAAGATGACCCCAACCTCGACCAGTGGGACCAAATGGAGCTCAAGTTTGGCCGATTGCTTGGAGAAGACCCAAAACTCACTCTAGCCAAGGTTTCTCTCTCTCTCTCTCTCTCTCTCTCTCTCTCCCCATACATGTGTGTGTGTTTCTCGTTTCTGCTTATTGATTTTCTTGGAAACAATATGATCATGAAAAAACATAGTTGTGTTTAGAATCTTATTCAGAAGACGAAATCCTGTAGTGAGAGTGGTTTGAATACTTGGTAGGGGTTGCAATATCTGACTTTCCTGGAAACTAGAACAGAAAACATGTTATTTTCATAATTCAATTTCTTTTGTTTTCCCCATGTCTTTTGATTTTGTTTTAACTTGCCTTGTGATTCTTTGAATTCTTCAGATCATGGGTAGGAAATCAAACCCAGATATGTCTTCTCTGGACATTGAGAAATTGTATGACAAGAACAAGGGTGAAGTTTTAAATAACGAAGAAGAAGAGGTTCCATTCAATTTATTGGAGAAAGGGAAATCAGTGAATTCACTGGATGGATTGAATTTGGCTCGACCTGTGCCTAAGAAAGGAGTCAAATTTCAATCTGACGATAAACCAATGGTATCCCGGGTGAAGAAACCAAGTCCAAAGGTTTCAAATGAAGTGGAAAATACTAAAAAAAGTGTTCCTAATGTTATTTTGCGAAAGCCAACTATGTTTGAAGACGATGATGGGATGGAGAAATCGTCGAGGTTGAGAATTAAACCAAATTTGTCACTGAAAATGGGTAAAGAACAGAACAAAGAGAGGTTTAGTGATATGACATTGTTGAAGAAACCTGAGCCTGTGAAAATCGAACCCAATCTTGAAGAAAATAGTTCGAAAAGTGTATCTATGTCTGCTGGAACAACTAATGATGTTGCACTCTTGGAAAAGCCGGAGCTGAATGATGTAAGTTTGAATACTGAACCAGAACAAAAATCTTCTGTTGATTGTCATTTGAATAGTGGAAACTCATCAACCAATCTTGACCAAACTCTGGAAACTGAGAATCTCTCACTCTCTAAAGATTCTGGGCCAGAGAATGACTCCGTGGCAGGTAAATGAATTATTCTTCAGACAGATTTTCATAAGTTGAGCTTCAGACACTAAATTGTGTTTGGTTTTTTTTTCAAGGATTACAGATGCTTGAGCAGACAGATATAGGGTCTGCTGAGAAAAGTTCTGCTACAAATGGATCATCTGAAAGAAAATTAGCAGATTCTAGCAGCAGGATTTCTGTAGAAGCTGCCCTGCAAGGAAAACCAAAAAAGTACCTGAGTTTCTGTTTGCGCAATTTCTGTTCTTCTGCTACTAGTTATGGCTTTTTAATCATTCCCTTTTTTATAGATTAGACCATTATGTTAAAGGAGCCTCAAATATAAGTAGAGAGCAAATGGTTCTTGTGAGTCCTGAAAGTTATGGCAATTTTGTGGAGCTTCAGAACTTCCTTGAAACCTCTCCCATAAAGGTCTGATTAATTGATCTCTCAATAGTGTCACTTGTTTTACCCAAGGAATATCCATTGCTAAGTTCTGAGCCACTCATATTTACAGGAAAGTGAAGATATTGACTGGACAAGGGCCGAAAATCTTATTAAGACTGAAGGAAGAGTAGAAGTGGAATTGATTAGCTCTAGCACAAGAGGATTTGTCGTAAGTACATTTAAGACATTCCAGCATGCTTAGATGAGATCTGCTCTTCTTTAATTTTGTCATATTGCAATTTTTGTTTTTGTTTGTACTTTTTTGAAATTTCATCCCTTTTGCAGGTATCCTTTGGTTCTCTGATAGGAATTCTACCATACCGCAATCTTGCTGCCAAGTGGAAGTTCTTAGCTTTCGAATCATGGTTGAGGAAGAAAGGCTTAGACCCATCCCGCTACAAGCAAAATTTAGGCATTATTGGCAGTTATGAGGCTGCAAGCAAGACTAGTTCTCTTGGTTCAAGCATAGAACCACGAGTTGATCATAGGGCTGAGGGGGAAGTTCCACCGGACATGAAACTTGAAGATCTTCTTAGGATTTATGACCAAGAGAAACTTAAATTCTTGTCATCCTTTGTTGGTCAGGTTTGTATGACCTGATTTGTGATCAGAATCTTGATTAGCAAACCCAAACCTAAAAATATTTGGATTTGTTATACATGCAGAAAATCAGAGTGAGTGTGGTGTTAGCGGACAGAAAATCTAGGAGGCTAATATTTTCGGTGAAGCCAAAAGAAAAGGAAGAATTGATTGAGAAAAAGAGAAATCTCATGGTAAAAAGCCTTTATCATTTTAAACTTATGGTGGGCAGCAACACTCCTGCCCCAGATTAATGGTAATGTTTACAATATTGTAAAAGCATGTTCATAAAGGAATGTTGTACCATTCTATGATTTATGAATGGCATAGAGGGCAGGTTCGTGGCCCCTCAAAATTGGATTTCATAATTCATTTTTTCTGCAGATTTGTTGTCTATTTCTTATAGCAGTTTCATTGTTCTCAAGCCGTTATGTTATCTTAATTGCAGGCTAAACTCAGCATTGGGGATGTTGTAAAATGTTGCATCAAAAAGATTACTTACTTTGGAATCTTTGTAGAGGTATATCAAAGTTTGCTGCCCATGTTATTTAGGATACAGGTTTTCGAAGAGAATATTTTGATCTTATGGTCTCAGCTTGTGAATACTGAGCTGTCAACCCAAGAAGTGTTTGAACATGACAATTTTTTCTAGTGGCCTAGAGTTATTTTTTATTTTTTGACTCAATTCTTTGTGACCTTTACGTCATGCATCTACAGCTCTTTATAATGGGCTCCATGATCATCAGATCATCTCTCTAACAGCATATTATGGTTAATCCTATTTGAACTAAATATTCTAATACAGGTTGAAGGAGTACCAGCGCTGATCCACCAGACTGAAGTGTCATGGGATACCACTTTAGACCCTGCATCGTATTTCAAAATTGGTCAGGTATTTGATTTTGTTTTCTGATTAACAAGTATCATGTTTGCAATTGTGTGTTATACATGACTGCATTTATGCTCCCAATAGACAAAGATGATGCATTTGATGAACATATCCCAGTAAATCCTTATTGCCAAAGGCACTTGCCTATGTTACATGTAAATTAGGTCTAAGTTTGCTATATGTGTAGAAAAGCTTAATTGTATGTTTCATGCAATCAATGCCTCTCAGCTAACTGCCCTTTTTTCAGCGAACATTTTCTCTCCTAGCCCTTGAGAAAATCTCTTTGGTTGCAGATTGTGGAGGCGAAAGTTCACCAAATAGACTTTTCACTTGAGCGTATTTTTCTATCCTTAAAAGAGATAACGGTAATTCATGCCAACTTTCGTAGCACTTCTGTGTTATTTGTCAAGGAAGTTTTTATTAAGATGCTAAATGTTGTGTTGTCTTTTCCTATGGCAGCCTGATCCGCTCATAGAGGCCTTGGAGGTTGTAGTGGGTGATAATGATTCCTTAGATGGGAGATTAGAAGTAGCCCGAGAAGATACTAAGGTTTCTATACCACTTCCCCACCCCCCTCCCCCCCCCCAAAAAAAAAACTACTTTCCTTCTCTTGTTGGACTAAGTGGGCTTCACATGTTCATGAGTACCTGCTATATGCATACTGATAACTTCAATAGAAGAAACCTCTGTGCTTATTTTATGTACTGAGATAGTTCATTGCAAATGTCCAGCACATTGCTTTAGTGTCACAATTGTGTTGTAGGAGAATAGAGCTGCTACTTTTCATACATCATTTCATATTTTTCTTTGACATGAAATATGACTGGTCAATATCGCATGATTTTGTGCATTAGTAATCTTTTAAAATTGAGGAACCCTTTGCTGGGCGTTCTTGTTGAGTGGTGCATGTGTCCCTCCTACCTTGCCACATTCTATATTCGTCTATACGCATAACCTTGTCTAGTGCGCTCTTATAAATTACTTCTTGCTTCTTATTTTTGTGAAGTCAAAGGACATGTGAACTGCTCTTTGGTTGATTGTTTGTTGCACATCAACTGTATTACCAGGTATTTGGCGTCAATATCCTGTTGTGTGATGATCTTAAACCTTGTTGGATCATTGTTTGAGCCAACTGCCGAGCCTACTCAGTTCACAAGGTTTCTGGATTCTGGTTCTCATCAAATTTTTCGTGGAGATATTTTTCCTTAATATTGTATTAGATGTTAGTACAATAAGGAAGAAATTCTAATGGACTAATGGTTTTCATGTGTTGTTTACCCTATTAAATTTTCTTCCTCGACTGCCCTTTTGCTTTGACATTTCTGAACTGAAGGCTTATAATGTCTAATAAATATGGTGTTTTATTGCTGTATATATGTGAAGATGCTTCTAGTTATGCATCTTTATTTGGATCCATGGGAAAGTTCATCAATTGCTGAGGTTTTGGTTCAGTTTTCCTTTACGAGGATGAATTATTTGGAAAATCCATAGTGGAATATAATTCCATGCAGTTCATGCCAGGCACGTGCTGTCTTTGGGAAGTGAAATGGAAGTCATGCATCTATTTGTATGAGTTCACATGAGTCATGAGTTGATCTATTTTTGGATAGGAGTTTGTCTTTAATATGTGAAGAAGTTTCATTGGTAACTAAACTGGTGCACAGTTTCATCCTTTGCAGCTGCATGTGTTACTTTTCATTGCTAAGCCTCACATTCTGTTTTTGAAACTGGACAGTGGGATGAGGTGGAATCAATTATCCAAGAACTTCAGCAAGTTGAAGGGATCCTATCTGTATCAAAAGGCCGTTTTTTCTTGAGCCCTGGTTTGGCCCCAACATTTCAGGTATCACCTCAATTGGTTGATTGAAATAAGTGAATACCTAAGTAATTGCAAGTGAAGAATTCTAGGGATGTCATTTTCGGGAAGTCAATTCTTGTCATTTGTAGGTCCAAAAGTGCACAATAATGATCATAACAACAACCCATTTTGTACAGAATACAATTTTTGTAGGTCCAAAAGAATGCTTTGGTTTTCTTTCCATGTAGACAATTCTGTTATTCCTTCAAATTTTTATGACTTTATTGGTCACACAGAATGCATTGGCTTTCTTTCATATAAACAATTTTATTCTTCCAATTCAGTCATACTTTCTTCTATTTGTTATATTTATTAATTTGCTGCTCAAGTCTCCATGTGGGTTTGTAGCATTAGAAACTATTCTCATCTTCCAAATAGACTCACTACTAAGTGTTGGAGTATATACCACATTTAGGTGCCAAATTTTTGCATCATATCCTGTCGACGGGTTGAAAAAGTGTGCAGCAAACTCAGAAAATTTTCTACTTTGGTTACTTAGATTACCACTTTGCCAGTCACCATTCCACTTTTATGTTTCCAATGGAATTGTGATTGCCTTAAGTTGGACTCAAGTTTAGATGCTTATTATCGATCTTTTGGCAGGTTTATATGGCATCCATGTTCGAGAATCAATACAAGTTACTTGTCCGATCAGGAAACAAAATACAAGAGGTGAAAATTTTAGAATCTGACCATCTTTGGCTTGAGTTTCCATTAGCTAGATAACTGTACCTGTAGTTGCTTGTTCCTGATCAAAATTCAGTAGTCTCTCAAATTTTAGTCCTTCAATAGAACTTGTATATTTTCAGCAGTTCGAAAGTCTTGAACTTATTATGTCATAAGTACACTTATCATATTTGTTTTCCATTGTTTTAAGGGAAAACTACCAATAAGTCCAACATGCTCAATTTGTTCATTGTTGTACCAAAGGGTCCAAACCCTACAGGTTTTACCAATCAACTTTAGCAATGGTATGATATGGCATCATTTGTGCAGCAAATAGTGCCACAGTATCTTTTCTTTTAGGTAGATGGAAGATCAGTTTGTAGGTGGAAGGGGATAGAACCCGTGCTACTTGCTAGTGGGATGGACTCTGTACTTGTATAATTGGTCATTATTCTGGTGTTAATATATGTCAACATGTATCTGGAAAAGAATCTAATCGTCATTGACATACACATTACTTTGGACAGGTGATAGTTCAAACAACCTTGGGCAAAGAAGAGATGAAATCTGCAATTTTAACCTGCACCAACAGAGTTGAGTGACTGTCCTCTGCTCGTTTCATTTTTGCATTTCCGTAGTCGAGCTGGCCGACCAACTGAGTTCTTCAGTGATTACAGTGGATTGAATCTTAATTCCTCTTGGTATTTCTTCACAATAATGCCATTTTCACTCGTCAGTTGGAGGCCCTATATTGTGGAAGAGATTTAAAAATGTAAGTACAGTTTATTTAAGCAATGATTTTTTTTTTTTGGGCTAGTGATTCAATTATACAAACAATTTATTGATCAGCTTTCTTTGTAATTTCCCCCACTCAAATGAGTGGAAAGTTTTATCATTTGTTGGTGCACTGTTATTTTTTTGTCTATTTGATCTAAAATTTAAGGCCCGTGATATTTCTAATTTATGTCAGTTTTCTACATGTTTGACAGGAGAGAAAAATAGAATGATGGAAAGTGGATGTGTCACATTTTATATCCTTTAAAGGAGAAATCTGTCATTTCCTCCTTTGTGTTTGATAGAAAAAAATTAAAAGTAGAAAAAATTAATTTTTGTGTGTTTGGTAGGATGCGAAAGTGGAAAGATGAAAAAAGTAATATATGTATATATTAAATGATATAAAAGTAAATAATATATATTTTAACACATAATTATTTTTTTTTTCTAATTTTGTAGGGGTAGATTTTGTTAAGTTAAAAAAAAATTAATTCATCAATTTCTCTATTTTTTATACTTTTTCTCATAAAAAAAATAGGGGTAACTCTATTAAAGGTCCTTAAAGTATGTAGTTTGTTTTATTTTGGTCTTTAATATTTTAATTACATTATTTTAATTCCTAAAAATATTGAATATGTTTTTGTATGGTCTTTCAAGAAGACGTCGTCTAGATTGTTAACGATTTTTGATCATAAATTTATCACGTAATATTTAAATATGAACAAAAAATAATTTGGATAATTTTTGATCAAAATTTGGATAATTCACAATTAAAATTGTGTAATTTGGGTAACTATTTAATCAAAATTTGAGTAAAAATTTGGTCAAGAATTATGTAAATTATTTTTTTATTCATATTTAAGTATCATATGAAAAATTTATGATAAAAAATTATTTGTCACATTGCTTACTTGACGAAACATATAAAAAGCTATTTAATATTTTAGAAATTAAAATGATGTAATTAAAATATTGAGAACTAAAATAAGATAAACTCAATATTTTAGAGACTAATAATGTAATTAATCCTAAAAAATAATATTTTATCTATTCTTTTAATTTTTCATTCTTCATATTTTTTATCTTTCTATTTGTTTATGGTACCGAATAAAACATCAGAGTCCATGACAAATAGCGTGTGTATGTGACACTTAGATTCAGTGTCTTAAGGGATGCTTCATATTTAGTAGAGTCATTAGGCTTGGGGTGTGTTTAGATATCCACAAAAGAAAATGTAATTATTATAATATAATTAATTTATAAGTATTGATTTTGATTGATTTGTAGTTATTGATTGAAGAATAATAATTTAATACCATAACGGGCCCATGCAACTTGCAACGGTAAACCCAGACACGACCACAACGACAGACAGGCACGTGTTAAGCACAATCTATGGTTTTTGTGTAGATTCTTGTACACTACTAACTACAACACTACACTACACTACACTACACAACTTTCTGTTATCATAATGTCGTGTCGTGAGGGTTGTTGAGAGCATGAACCATGCGTCAATGTTTATATTTTTCCCAAAATACCCTCACCACTCTATCATTATTACCAAAACAAAAGCCCTTACTATTTTCTACTTTATTAATTTTTTTTATGTAAATCTCATAAATGATTTACTTCTCAAATTACGTAATTTATTTAAATCAACTATATGCGTTAGCATTAACTTTAAAATAAGACAAATTAACAGTTAATTTTAATAGTATTTGTCTTATTTAATAGTTAATTTTAATAAAATATGTCTTATTTATCGGTTAAACTTTATGTAATGACTCAATTGAAACAAATTACATAGTTTAAGGGACAAATTAAAATAATTGAAAGTTAAGGGATAATTTAAAATAAAGACCTTAATTCTGGGGTTTTACGAGATTTACCTTGATTTTTATCCGAATACATTCTATTGTCCGAAGACAATCCCCTGTCCTGTCGTGCCTTGCCCTTTTCTTGGTGTGGAAGTGCCCAATTCAGAAACTCATCTTCACATAGCCAAGCCAACCAGACATTCTGACATAACCCACCAACTGTCTCTCTCACTCACTCACACACACACACAAACGCACACTTTGGGTGAAGTTTGAACGAGAGAGAGAGAGAGAGAGAACTAGAAGGCAGTAGAAGGGAAGAATGAGTACAGGAACAAGCACTTTTGTAATCAGATGGATCAACTTTCTTACCATGGTATGTATCCTTTTCGTTTTTGCTTTTGTACGATGTTTAGCATTGCCTTACTTAATCTTCTATATTTACTCCTAGGTTTACTTCACTTGCTGTTTTTTACTGTTACTGTACGAAATTTGGGTGCTTTTCTTTCAAACATGCTTAGAGGGGGCTTTTCTTTTCATGGTTGAATTTTCAAGTCCTTTAAGTTTAGTTCTGTTAGCTTCTTCCAGAAAAGTTTTTTCTTTCTGTTTAATGCTTACCGTTTTATTATTGTGTTTGAGTTAGTTGAATTAATGTGTTAATCTGAAATTGAAGAGGAATTTGGAGTGGATTGCTGTAATTTTTTTGTATATTCATGCTTGCTTCTATTTTTCAATATGTAGCTACTAGCTGTGGCAGTCATAGGATTTGGAGTGTGGATGAGCACTCATCATGACGGCTGTCGGAAGTCTCTCACTCTTCCTGTACTAGGCCTGGGTGCCTTAATTTTTTTAATGTAAGGTGTAGATTTATTCATTTATTTGATTGGATTTTTGCTTCTTTTGATGATTACTATTTGCTCATATACCTAAACTTCTCTGCATTCTTACATTTTAGATCAATAATTGGCTTCTTGGGCGCATGGAAGAACAACTCCATCTTGCTATGGCTTGTATCCTTGGCAAATGAATTTCTGTCAAGTGAAGTTTGGATTCTTACTTTTTTTTCAATCTTGCACTATCTTTCCTATTAGGTTTTTGGATCCGCCTTAACTTTCTAACTTGCAGTATCTGATCATGCTATTTTTGGTGTTGGTTGCCATCTTGGTTTTCACAGTCTTGGCGTAAGTTATTTTTGTTGTTGTAGTTGATTTTCCCATTCAAATTTCGTTAGTAATTGTTGTTGGAGGTTGTCATTGTGCTATTTGTGCAAATATTAGTTGCATGATTTGTTAACAATAATCTTGTATCTCTAGCTTTATTAATTCCTCATTGTTACTAATGCTGCTACCAATGTTGCCTGACTTACTGTCTTAGTGCGCATCTCTTACAGTCCATGTTTGAAACTTTTCTCATAATGTCAGTCCTTTACCTATATGCTTCACATGTTTAAAAGATTGTTACCATACTTTAGTACTTGATCAATCTTGATGGTGTAATATCCAAATATGCAATATGTGCTATCTTCCTCTAGCTGTGCTAATTGTTGTATTTGATAACAAACACATTATTTTATGTGGCCCACCTTTTGTGAGACAGTCTTTGCCACTGGATAACTATTGAGACTGCAAGATTGTATATGCCATGTCATTTTAGACATCCAATTCACGGTTTCCCCAGTATTAGCCTATTTTTGCAGTTTAACTCTCTTTCTTTGCTACTGGTGATAGATAGTGGCATGCCCAGTGTTATGTTCCCTTTAAATTGTCAGATGTAATGTGTTCCCTAAATTTTATTACTAGTTTCCTTGCATTGTTTTTGTAGGTTTATTGTGACAAATAGTGGCTCTGGTCACAAAGTATCAGGTCTGAGGTAAGATCACTTGCAGTAGTTTTGATTTCATTCGTCTTATCTCCATTTTCTTGGCATCAGAAGACTCAAATGTTTGAGTTACATTTTAGAGACCAAGTTGAACTAAAACTGAGAAGAAACAAGGGGTAGAGGGACTGGGGCAAGGGAGGACTGAAAATTTAAAGCAATTCTGTGTGTGTGTGTGACTGACTAATAGCTTACTTCCTTCAGATCAAATGTACTTGAAATATTTAATATGAGTAGATAGGTGGCTTCCCCCAAGTTATGAGGAAAATCATCTTCCTTCGTCACCTTCATCCGGAATTGACTCAATGGCAGCTATTAACCTATCTGTCTGGTCAGGTACAAGGAATATCAACTTCAAGATTACAGTTCATGGTTCCTAAAGCAAGTAAGTGGCGGTGAAATATATTATTAACCATTTAGATTAGCAGTCTCAAGCTATCATTAGCAGTTTAGAGTATCAGCACTGTAGTTTCACATCTTTCATTATGATATTGTTCTTATCTTCCAGCTGAACCATACCCGTAACTGGAATCACCTGAGAAGTTGTCTTGTGAAATCTGATGACTGCAATAACCTGTCAAGAAAATATAAGGTCCACATATGATTTTAAGATTCAGTACCTCAGTTCTTTCTTGCAAAATCAATCTAAATTTGGCTAGTTTTCATGCAGACTCTTAAACAATACAAATTAGCAAAACTAACTCCAATTGAAGCTGGTTGTTGTCGACCACCATCCGAGTAGGTGCCTTTATACGATTTTCTCCATCTCTGTTTCTTCCTTTTTGACTTCCTGTCATTAGGATTTATGGCTGCAATCAAGATTTTACATTTATTGGTGATTTATTTTGAAGACTGTCTGCTACAATTTCCTACCTCAGAATGATGGAATTTGGTTCTCAGTCACCCTCTCTCTCCGTGTGGAACTGCTATAAATTTTTTTTATAGGTGTGGTTATCCTGCTGTGAATTCATCGTACTTTGACTTGAGCTTCCATCCAATCACTCCCAATAAAGACTGCAAACTTTACAAGAACTCCAAGGCCATCAAGTGCTACAATTGTGATTCCTGCAAGTAAACACAGTTTTCACATCTTCTGGTTCTTTGTCACACCCCTTCTTTATATCTTTCATTGCCCTTTGCTATTGTTGTATTGCGTCTGCAGAGCCGGAGTTGCACAATACATGAAAACCGAATGGAGGGTGGTTGCTATCTTTAATGTTATTCTGTTTGTTGTCTTGGTAAGGCAATCTCTTATTTAAATGTTGAGATTTATCATTGTTTTCTTTCAAAAAAACAATTACACTACATTAAATTTTGAGAATTATCAATTTTTTCTCTTAAAAAAGGAATCCTGAAGTTTGCCAAAATATGAACTTGCATACAGTCTCTTTTCATAAATTGAGTCTTGCAAATGAATATTTATTGTTCCTCATTGGTTTGGTTTGGTTATATATTAGAATGATCCATTTTTTGTAGTAAGGACCTTGTGACAAGTTTAGACACTACTGTTTCTGCATCTTGATTTCTCATATATGTTATCTTTATCCTAATTTCCATCATATTGTGTGGTGTCAGTCAATAATCTACTTTGTGGGATGCTGCGCAAGACGAAATGCTGCTAGGAGCCACTCGAAAGTTTGAAACAGACTCCTTTGTGAGGAAACTTTACATTTCCACTTATGATTCCTGTGTTTCCATCTGTGATTTGATGTCTCTTATAATTTCGTGATGAAACAAAGAGATAAGATAGGCTAAGTGTTGTTGTTAATGGTCAAGTCAGAAGTTTGTTAGTGGAAGATCTCTTAAACTGAACATTGACAACCAGTGTAAAAGTTTCTTCATCTATTGAAATTTGTGTAATTCTAGGCTTCGAATATTGAATATATTATTCTTTCAGTACATCTTTACCCCAAATGCTTCAGAGAAACTAAAATCAAGTCTACTTTGAATTTGAAATAATGGTTACTATTAAATCCCAATACCTTGCAAAAGAAAACAGGAGAGTATAATGATACATACGTTCTGTAACTGAGATATTTGTGGGCAATTATTATGTAGAGAAGTGGATACTTGAATATCATGGAAGTAGAGGCCAGAAGGATCATCATAATGCAACAAAACCAGCATCACAGGATCTCTACCACCTTTGTCAGGACTCAAGTTTCCCATGTTATAACCTACATATAATGTCTGTTTATACTATTGATAAGGATGTTAGGGAATTTCTCTGGTGAGTCTAGTATAATCGTATAGGCATTGGTGGCATCTTTTATAACTTTATTAGCAGATACTCGTAGCTAAACAATACATTAAATGAGGTACTCATACCATGAAATAACAAAAATACTGATGCTTGCTACAGTACTTTTAAGTGGTGCAATTGCTAACAGATGAGAACAAGACTATTTTTTGGGTAAGTAAATACATCTTAATTACCTAATAAGGATGTATTACATTTTACATCAAGTCACACCGGATAGGACATACTAAGCATTTTTTCCTCAAGATAGAATTACTCAAAAGAGAAGACGACAATATTTTTTATGCTAACAAGGGGGTAGAACAAAACAGTAGATTTTGCCAAATGTTATGATTTTTTCGCTGCGATGAAGATACTTGTGGACTATTTATACTAAAATGTAGATGGCTGCATCTCACTGAAGTAGAGGCCAGAAGGACCTCCATCAGGCAACAAAGCCTCCATTACAGTAGTTCTAGCACCTTCTTCAGGGGTAAAGTGTCCTGTGTTACATGTAATGTCTGTTTTGGGATACCCAGGATTCACACAGTTGACAAGGATATTAGGAAATCTTCTTGCCATGAGTCTTGTAATTGGTGACGGCTTTTGAAGCTTTATAAACTGACACTGTAAGATGCCAACCATTCTCCTGTAACTTATTTTCCTTGAAATCCCTCAGAAACCGCTGCAAAATGTTGTCTATTTGCTCTTCTGTTAGGCTCTCAAAATTTTCAAGCTCTGCTTTGACCTCTTCATTGCGGATTTACTGCTGCAGAAACAGGACAGAATTTTATCTTCTTGTTTATGGTAGCCAAGCATGAATCTTTTGTTAGCATGTTTACCATTAGCAGTCCGTAACCCAAAGAGAAATTCACTATTCTTGCTGAATTGGAGAGATGAAGCAGTGAAAGAAGTGCTTCAGTCACTGCTTTAGTTCCATAGTAGTTTGTTCGGAGACACTCTTCGGCCATTTCATAAGTCTGACATCAAGTTGATGGAACAGCACATCTGAGAGTCCAAAAGCTTTAAGTTTTTGGACAGCTTCAATTCCTCTCTCCTCATTCCTAGCAGTTAAAATGACTGTAATTCCACTAGATGCTAGTTGCCGACATATCTCGAATCCAATCCCTTTGTTGCCTCCTGTAACAACAGCACACCTGAAACAATATTTGTGGGATTAAGATGACACAACAAGACCCGACTTGACTCGATTTGAGAGCATAAATTCATTTTCTATGAGATGGAACTCGTGAGGATCAAGACAAGTGTACCTCTTTTCTGTTGAATTGGTTTGGATGTCTTCCATGTCTGATGAAAACCCAGAACTGCGTCTATGGGGTATATTTTTCTATCCCATCTCACACAGTCGCTTTTTTTTTTTTTGGGCAAGTCTCAATGTTTTCATTTTACGGTCTAGGGGTCCCACGAAATTGCTTGTTGAGTAATTTTGATTTTGACTGATGAATAGAAATATAAGACAAAATTGATTTACCAAAATCCTTTAATTATCTATCTGTGCCGGCGAGCTTGCATTAGCTACAAAGCCTACAATACAAAAATGCCTGTATTCTTCTTGTGGTTTGTTCATGTGGGACCACTCTACTTCTGAACCATATATCAATAAATTATTATTTTTTTGGGGGTTAAGGTCTCGTGGTAATTAAAAACGAACTGTATATATATATATTTTTCAATTAAGAACGAACTGTAAACTTAGACTTCTTGAATTCGAATTTTGACAATTTTATGAGGCTAGATTATAAGAGATTTATCTTTATAAATAACTTAATTTTAACGTGGATGATTTATTTTTGATCAGACCTAGAAAAAAATTAATCGTAGTGTGTGTAAGTAAGCTTGGACACCGCTAACCGTTATAACTTAAAAAAAAAATGTGACTAGAAAAGAAACCAAAAGTGGGACTTCAAATTATCCACTTTAATCTAATTGCATGCGGCGTGTAAAACATTGTTAACAAATCGTTTAAGGTTAACTCGTATCTGGAGATATCTTGTAATGTGAATAGTTTTGAGAATTATGTTGGTGATCGTTGAGTGATTTTATTTGAGACCGTCAGATGAATTTATTGAAGTGTCTCCTATTTTATATTATAAATTTTTGACAACATCAAAGGATACAAGAATGCAATAAAATTTTACTATTCATTGCTTCGTTGTCTGAATTAGGTGTTTATATAAAGGACAAAAATTATAATTAGTATCTGAATTTTAATTTTAATTTAATTTGATCCTTGAACTTTTAAGTATTTTAATTTAATCCTCAACTATGAATTTCGTCTCAATTAAATCCTTCTGTCTATTTTTACCGTTAGATCAAACGGAGACTAGTTTGATCTCATCAATTTTCACCGTTAGAACATATGTTTTCATTTGATATAACAGTGAAAATTTAACGAAAGGAGTTAACTGAGACAATTAATAGTTGAATGACTAAATTGAAACAATTAAAAATTTAGCAATTAAATTAAAATCGAAGTGGATGGTTAAAATATTTATTGTGGTTAAAAGGTAAATATGAATAAAATATTTATTGGAGAAGATTAAATATAAATATGTAAATTTATTGTAGTTACAAATTTGAAAAATAAATGTAGGATAAATCGTCGAATTTTAAACGATCTAGGCCAAAGTTATGCTTTGATTAGTCAGAAATTGTGTTAAGATACTAGAAGTTGGACTCCAATTAATGATATTTGGGTCTAATTTACACTTATATAATTTCTAATTGTCACTTGAATTGATAGTAAATTCTACTCAATATTGAAAGTCATTAATGATATACAACCACAAATTAGATCTACCAATGAAATTCAATTAATATTTTCTTGGCCGGATTTACTTGAATTACATAAAGGTGTACAAAGCATTTAGGAGCTGTTTGGTAAAAGGTATGAGGGGGTTTAATAAGATAGGTTTGGAGAAAAAAGTCTAAAGAATCCCCAAACCCTATGTTTGGATTAAAATTTTAATTCTAGGTTTCCAAACTTGGCCCGTAATTGGCTCAAATATTAAACTCATGATCATGAATTTCGTTCTCGTCAAACCTAAGGAGAGGGTGGGTTTGAGAAGATGGAATAAAGAGTTAAGGATGCAAAAAATAATTATACCCCTTTAACATGAGTACGAATTAGATTGATCAAAAATAAAATAGTCATTTACAAAATAAATAGTTGTTAATAATCATGATATATCCGTAACTTCTACATGTGTATTGTGTTACATAACAAATATGAGTATAAACGGGATTCAATGTTGAATCTCATATTTGAAAAGAGGAGTTTAGGTTTAGAAGTGTTTGAAAAAGTTAATCCAAACCCTCCCTAAAAATTCATCCAAACAAGGCCTTAAGTTTTGGTCACTCTAGCTTTCGAATATGAAATACGATATATCTGATGTCAAGTACTACATAATTCCACAGTAAATAAATAGAATTTATTGTCAAAGAATGCAAGATAACAGTATAGCCCAAAACACACCGAATAGGACATACAGACCATTTATTTAGAGAGAATTTCTCAGAACAATACAATACAATACAACACAACACAACATTTTTATTTTTATTTTTTGCTAACAAGGGGTAGAACAAGGCAATAAACTAGCAAAATATTATGATTTTTTTTGTTTTTTTGCGACCAGGATCGTAAACTCAACAAATTCTTTATCCCAACTATACGATGACAATTGGGACTAATTATATTAAAATGTAGAAAGCTGCATCTCACTAAAGAAGACACCAGAAGGACCTCCATCAGGCAGCAGGGCTGCCATTACAGGAGTTTTAGCACCTTCCTCAGGGGTCAAGTGTCCCATGTTACCTGTAATGTCTGTTTTGACATACCCAGGATGCACACAATTGACAAGGATATTAGGAAATCTTCTTGCTAGTAGTCTTGTATAGGCATTGGTGACAGCTTTTGAAACTTTATAAGCTGATACTGTGAGAGGCCAACCATTAGCCTGTAACTTGTTTTCCTTGAAATCCCTCAAATAACACTGCACAATCTTGTCTATTTTCTCTTCTGTCAGGCTTTCAACATTTTCCAGTTCTGCTTTGAGCTCTTCATTGAGGATAAACTGCGACAGAAACTGAACATCATTAGAAAAAGTTAATGGTTGGATCAGTGGGTTTCATCAGAAAAAGTTAATGTGCGTTCCACAATTTTTTTTGGTAAGCATAGCACTATGTATCTCTTTATTTATGCCAATCAAGCATGAGTCATTTGATAGCATATTTACCATTAGCAGTCCATAATTAGAAGAGACATCGACTATTCTTGCTGAATTGGAGAGATGAAGAAGTGGAAGAAGTGCTTCAGTGACTCCTTTAGTTCCATAGTAGTTTGTTCTGAGACACTCTTCAGCCCCTTCATAAGTCTGCTTCATAATTCCATCCAACAAGTGGGCATTCTCATCTTTCACCTCCATCTAGCCAAGCCACAGAGTTATCGTTGGAGAATTTCTTACAGAAAA
Source organism: Ilex paraguariensis (assembly GCA_963454935.2). NCBI lineage: Eukaryota > Viridiplantae > Streptophyta > Magnoliopsida > Aquifoliales > Aquifoliaceae > Ilex > Ilex paraguariensis. Next base: position 195,867 of record CAUOFW020001181.1, on the reverse strand, counting down.
ATACTGATCTGATTACTTTTTGAAGACTAATGTAGTAGGAGAGGTCTTTTTTTTCCTTTTGCACTGAAACATATACTGGTTTACTAGTCGAATTGAAGATAACTTAGTCACTTTGCCCTTCCTATCCCATTATAGAGAGAGGATTTTATTTCATAGAAAGCTACATGAGAGTTGTAACTACTTACAAACCCAGCTCCATCTTTGAAGGCTCTAAATGCTTCAATGTCCATGACAAGTCCACCATCCGCAGCATTATTGACCTGCATAAAAGTTAAACATCCACAGTAACTTGAAGCTACAGGAGATAACTGTTGTGAGCCAATTTAGGAGCACCCTGTGTTGATTTGTTCAGTATTCCTAGTGCTTAAGCCTAGCCGTCCTAGAGGATAGAGGTAGAGCCAACTACCTAGATAGGGCAGCACTTAGCTCACGACGGAACACTACCCGAAAATACTAGCAATTAAATTGTTGAGTCTCTTGTTTTCAGCAAATCTTCAATTTCCTATCATCCGATGCCTTGCTGCAAAACAGGTTTTTAACCCATCCCATGCCCTTAGAATTCTTATTTTCCCACTTCACGGCATTTTCAAACTTATTTCTTATACCCACGCCCTTTTTGAAAAACATTATTCCAACTAACATTTTCACAGATATTAAAATAATGTTTACTATGGTCTACAAACAGTGGGATAATCTGTGCGGTAAGCATCATTTGGAACAACGTTTTTTTTTTAAAAAGCATGAATGTGACAAATAAGTTTGAAATTGCATTGATTTGGGAAATAAGAATTCTAAGGGCATGGGATGGGTGAAAAACTAGCAAAACAGAACAAGGTGACTGAAATACAATACAAGTACATGGTAATGCTCACGGTTTCTCCTCCGCTTGCAGAACCATGCAAGGGAGAGTGGGCAAAAGGGAACTAAAAGAGGCGGAAAAGGTGAAAATCTAGGTAAACCTAAGGGGTAGTGTTGTTTGTGGTATTCTAAATATAGTAAAATCATTTATTTAAATTTCTGATTTGAAACATGTAATGTATAACAAAACAGTAAAAATCAAGTACAAAACAGTTAAACAGAAAATTGAAACAATTATAGAAAAATTAACGAAACAGTTACACGTAATTATTTATTTAACTAATATAAATACTAATCCGTTTGCAGAATATGAATCGTTATTGAATTTTAAATAGATCAAGGTTAGTATTTGACACTATATCTTTAAGCAGATTTCGCCCCCATAGAAGAATTAACGAAATAGTTACAACAGTCTTACCGAAACAGTTACACGTAACTGTTTGTTTAACCAATATAAATACTAACTCGTTTACAGAACAAAAACCATTATTAAACTTTAAGTAGATCAAAACTATTGTTTGACACTATGTCTTTAAGACAGATTTCGCCTCACACACGATACTTATGGAATATCAAGCATCTGCCTCTCATGATACAATGATCTTCACACGAGTAAAGTAACACTCTAATCTACTCCTTCAGCAAATCAAAAATTGTGTTGTGTACTCTTCAAATACAGACTGTCTTAATGATGTATGAGACTGCCTTAAAAGAATAAGAATGAATTGGATGCAAAATGATTATGTGACTAGGTTATTTATAAAGAGAATGATGACTGATCTAGATAGTTACCCTCTGAACGGATGCGACCCAGCAGACACATGTAGCTAGAAGACACCACTTGTGTAAGTGTTCTCAATGAACAAACACAATTCAGATTTCGGACTAGAGGGAAATAAAAAAATCCAAACCAGTGCGATCCAACAGATATCGAAAATTAATTTCAAATTAAGAAATTTACGCCCAATTAATTAAACGAATTTTCTCCAAAAAGATAAGACTTTATCTAAATTACACCCTCACCCGAGCTTGGCCCGATTGGGTCATGGTGTGGGGGCACGCTCGCGCGTGTGTGGTAAAACCAAAGGCATGTAGGCGCTTGCTTCACTCATAAAATTGTGGTATCCCTTGGGACTTAATTTCATAGAACAAATTTAGCCTATATATTCTTATGTAGAATTTATTCCTCAACCAGTGTGAGATTGGTGTCAAATCTCACATTGCACGACCTCTATTTTCACATTTCAAGATAATCACTTCGGAGTCTATTTTCTTATTAATTTTTTACTCAATTTGAGCAAGTGAATATACTACGTTATTCTCCTCACAGAGTAGAATACGAACCCACAAAATTTTACTTGAAACAACGAATGAGTCTCACTTTAATTTAGGTTCAAAGGCGACCAAAAATTTAATTTTTTTACATAAAAAAAATGTTTTGGTTTAACAGGTAATTCAAGTGATAACAAAGACAAACTCTAAATCTAGATATATTGAGTTTGAATCTTGATAATCCGTTAAAGTCAGACCATGAATAATTTATATTTTATGAATATCCTAATTTTAACGTGAAGGAATTAATTGAACGAGATAAGGGATTAGTCGAGGTATCCCCGGACTTTGGAACCAAAAAACCAAAAAAAAATGTGAAAATCTATGCACAGATCATCATCTGCTTTGCTGTTATATGCAGATGTACAAAGTACAAACTGCTTGATATGATGACAGAAAGAAACTAAGCCATTTATTTTATGAGAGAATTGATGTTTTGGAACTTCTTGGTGGTTATATACAGCATACCGGTTGTTCAACTCTCTCTCTCTCTCTCTCTATCTGTGACACAAACACACACATAAATGGGTCTGAAATAAAGCATGTAGCCATTTTATGAGTGCATTGTTTTCTCACCAGGATATCAAGTTTTCCGAAGTTGGTTTTTATGAATTTTGCCAAAGAAGCCATGCTGGTATGATCTTTTACGTCAAGTTGATGGAACATCACATCTGAGAGTCCACAATCATTGAGTTTTTCAACAGCTTCAATTCCTCTCTCTCATTCCTAGCAGTTAAAATGACTCTAATCCCACTAGAGGCTAGCTGCCTACATATCTCCAATCCAATTCCTTTGTTGCCACCCGTAACAACAGCACACCTGAAAACAATACCGTGAGGTTAAGATGACACCACTTGACACAATTCGAATTAGAAACAAATTTATTTTCAATAAAGTGGAACTATGTGAGATTAAGATACCTCTTTTCTGTTCCATTGATTTTGGACTCTTTCATGTCTGATGAAAAAGCAGAACTAGTACTGAAAGTTATCCGTGATGTGATCTCTCCAGCAGTGTCCTCTGCACGGAGACAAATTATCACTCAGTTTAAGGTCATTAAAACCCAATTTTCGACTAGACACTCCCAGTTTCTTCCACACAGACAAATGCCCACAAGTCCTGTCTGTCTAAATAAAGCTCCAAAATCACATGACCCTTGAAGGTGTGGCCACTCCTCCTCCTCTCTTTCCACTCAACCATAATGGATAACATACCCCACACCCACCAGAAATCCAAAGCTATATATCTCTTTCTTTCTTAACTATGTCTTAAACGTCAACTACTTTTGTGGGTTTTTTTGGTTGAAACGACAAATGCCTTTTCCCTCAGTCTGTCCTTCTTGTACCAGTAATGTCATCATTAAGTTGATTTTAAGGCTTCTTGCCTAAGGTCCCACTAAATTGTTGAATCATTTATCAATTTATTATAATTTTGAAATAAAATTATCCTTTTGAATTTTTTTATAAAAACTACAACAATTTTTAAGAAAGCGAAATTATTGACTCTGCTCTTAAAAGTAAATTCATTGAATTTAATACCCTCATTTTATATAAGCACTAAATAACCTTGTCCGACCAAAGATTAAAAATGGGATTATTAATTCCACTTTTTAACAAGTGGCATAGTTTAATAGATAAATTTACAAATAGTGTTATTTCAAAATTATCAAACATCTTTAAGTTTGAATCTTAGTAATCTCTTAGTATTAGGCAATGACGGATTTATCTTTCGTGAATAGTCTAGTTTCAATGTGAATGGTCCACCTTTGACCGGACCAGAGAAAAAATTTGTCAAGATGTGTTTAATTGACGTAGACACCCTGACCGTTAAACTTAAAAAAAACCAAACATAAAGAGCTGAATGTTGACATGACTAACTAACAAGTTCAGTTGATATAATGTGAATAAAATTAGTGATTTTTTTTTCTTATTCTATACGGTTGGAGACGGGTACCGCTGCATCACTCGAAAATCTATTCAATGCATCAAACAAACAGTAAATAAATCGGCTTCATGCCAATGAATCTACATGAAATACAACAACCTCCACAGAGTCGGGGAACTATCTTGGAATGAAATCTCAATAAATCATTCTTTTTGTTTGAAGTGAATCTCGCTCTCTCTCTCTCTCGCGACTGCTTAATTCTCCTTTCATTCTGTCCCCAATGATGACTTAAATGAATCTCATGTCACGTATAAGATTTAAAACTCTATGATTTAGGCCAATAGTTAGATTCAAGAAAAAGTAAAAGTCACCCCTTCTTTTAATTGTCATAGATTTGAACTCGCCTACAGTAGTAATAGTTCCCAAAAGTCTGGAAGAGTTGAATGTCCAACTTACTAGGTACTATGGTGAGAGACTTGACTATTCCAAGTGAGTAATAATAGTTCAAATCAAACATTCTATAATAAATAAAAATTTGAAGGTAATGCCCCGGAGATTTCTACGTCTGGTCACCTCTTGACCACCTTTTTCCAAGCCAAAAAAAAAACAAAAAGTCCTTCAAAGAAATATCACTGAATAACTCTTCTATTTCTCTCTCTCTCACACACACACATTCATGCACTTAGTTGGATGCCTCTTTTGGATATAGTTGCCATACTGTCCACCATGGGCATGGATAAGATTGAAATGATTGATTTTACCAGTGGGGTTAGTTGATCCTTTAGGGTAGCAGTAGAGTGGTCACTGCATTAATTGTGTTGTAGCATTGTGGTCTCACAGAGTTTCTTATGTCACAATCAAATGAGTTTATTGGCGTTTGCTCTATGACATATTTATTTCTAACTAATGGAAAATGTTTCTAACAAAGTCTTTAGTTTACTGCTGGAATGGTCTAAACTCTTAGGCAAGAGTGAGTTCATTGAGTTACAGAAGTTCTAAATACTTCCTCTACCCGTGAATCTATTTAGTATATGCCGACAAAATGGGTTTCCGCGTCATGTATAGATGGCACAGCTTATTATATATATATATATATATATGTATGCACACACACGCACATTGTTAATTACGGGCTGATTTAACAGTAAAGTGACAAGGTTTGTTTTATGACTATATTAAGCCAAAGGTAGTTATCCCGATAAATTGTTAAAATGTGTGCCTCTTTCTCGGGAAGCGGAAGATGCCTCATTTTTCATTCTATCCTATCTTATATAAAAGAGAGCTACTGTAAAGCCTAAAAAAGCAGGAACCAGCAAATGGTTTCTACTGAGTTTTTTAATGGTAGTTTAGCTTAGTAATTTCACTTTATCTGCCGGAATAATCCTCTTGGATGCTTCTGATCATTAGCATAGTTTTAAAACTCGGCCAGACATCAAGTCGGCAAAGAGATTGGATCAAAAGAATATTGGTTCAACCGTTTGTTAATTTGTTAGACCGATAATATAATAACAAATTATAAATAAACTAAAGCATCACAATAATTATCAAAATAAAATTAAGTACAAAAAAATCATCAAATATATATTAAATGCATTCAATTTTCAATTCAACTTATAAAGTTAAATTAGAGAAAAATGCTTAATCTGTATATAAATTGAGTCAATGTATAAATCATTGAATTGACCATCGAGTCAGCGTGTAAATCATTGAATTAACCATCGAGTCAGTGTATAAATCATTGAATTATCCATGTATAAATTATTTAATTATTGAATGTACAACCCAAATTTTAACTTAACAAAACATATAAATACTATAAACTATATATATATATATATATATATATACACGAAGAGAGAGAGAAAGAGAGAGAGAGAAATTGTGTAGCCGAGACTCAGAAACTAGAGAAGACCGAAAGAGAGATCGAGAGAACCAGAGACAGAGAGAGTTTGTACCTGCTATTGTCAATGGTAGTCGTCGAAGCCTCTATGGAAGCTCTGAAGCAGCCTTCTTGTTCGAAGCTCTTGTTCCTTCACTCGATCCACTTCGATTGAGGAGTCCCTTGCTTGCTCGCGGCGCACAGAGAGAGAGAGAAGTGTCGGCTGAGAGGGTCGTTGACGGTCGACAAGTGAGTTTTTATCCGGTTAAGCAGGTTTAATCCGGTTTTGGTGCACAAACAATTCTATAAGTGAACTGATCCGGTTTAGACTCCGGTTTACCGGATAACCCCTCAGCCGGGTTTCAAAACAGTGATAAGAAGTGAAGGGAAAAAAAATTTTTGACCAACATCTATTTCAGTCGATCATTCTAATGAAAATAGCCCTAAAAGCTAAAATCTCAGGATTTTTTTTTTTTTTAATTGAAAAAAGGGGTGTCATAAAAAAAAGAGTACTCACAAACCACTCTGACAAGTCCTCATTAATGGAATCACGAGACTCTTAATTATGTTTGTTACTCCTCTCGAGAACAAATTTAACTAAGTTAGTATTATTATTAACCATCGAACTCTATTATGAATTCTTAAATCTCTAACTTCAAATCCGGTAGTTCAGTCGCCTGTCCCACTCAGTGCTAGAATTACTGGACTTTTGAACGTTGCTCAACAGTTAAAGGCCACTCTCTAAAAAAAAAAAAAAAAAGGCCTCTCTGGTGAAGGGCCGATTTAACACTGAGATCTCTCCATCTGGGATCTTGGGCCTTAATTGAGAATCCAACGTTGAAGTTGGGCTCAATGTGTCCTTCAAACCCACATACTAGATGACTGGGCATGTGGATACATAATCAGATTAAAAAAGTATATGGTAAATTAAACTGACACTCCTTATTGTTTCTAACACTTTCAATGCACCTCCCTTTTTTATGAAATTACACTGACATCCTTTTGATGTGACATATTGTATCAGATACCCACCTCAGAACAATTTCATAAACAACAGGGGGTCTAGTAACATAATTTCCTTTATTTTTGTTGCTTTTAAATTGGACACTGCTTTAGTAATTAATACTAATATTCTCCTGTAAATCAAATTTCGTTTTCTATAATCGAAAATTAGGTCCTAAAGTTTGGATTATGCAGAAAATAAAATACTGAGCAATAACGTCTTCCAAGAATTTTCAAGTAGGGCAAACTGCTGACAAACAATTCCAAGAAACTGATTAAGGGTATTCACCCTATTCTACCAGTAGAAATTATGGTATTTTATCTTCTTACCTGATATTTTACGAAAGAATTTTTTCTTGATTTACTCTATCCTATCAAGTATATTATTACTACCCAAATTCTGTCCAAAATAATCGGGTAGGAAATCGGTTGAACACATATTTTTTAATTATTAATTTTTAGATTATTTTAACAATTTAATTAAATAACATGCACTAATTAATTAATACAATAAACCAATAACACTAAAGAAAAGATAATAAATTCGATAATATATATGGTAGGGTAAGGTGGGATAAGAATACAAAAATTTAAAAGTATTTTACATTTTTATCCGATTTTTTGTAAAATATCAAAAGATCTTTCGTTGGCCTATTTGATTCTTTCAGGTAGCTGTTCAGTAACGTTAGATAAAGTATGATAGAGTCGAAATTTGTGAGTAATCAAATATTTAAAATCCCTAAATTAGATAATGTCTGTCTAACTTCCTAGAATTAGCTTAATTTAGAAAAGTTTTCTGGTTTGATTCCATAGATACGAGTCCACATTTAGTGAGAGGATATGTGTTAGGATGTGTGAATGTACACCGGGAGGGTTTGGTTTCATGTGATGCCCTCGCCTAAATGTATTCTCTCTCTCACACATATATATATATATATCACTTTTATTAATATATATATATTATTAATATATAGTAATATTGAAAAAGTTAAGATTTTGACACCCCCACAGATGATGATAAAGATAAGCTAATAGACTTCATAGCGCCAATTATTAGAGCTCATATTATAATGATCCAAACAGCGTCACGATCAGTCCTGTAGGATAAAACCTACTCCGCTGGTACGGCAGAAGACTGATGGCTGCTAAAATTTTAGTAAGATAACCAAACATTAATGGCATGATTGATTGAGGTGGGAAACGATGAGATCAGATTAAATTAATTCAATTATTATTGACTATTAAGTTTAGATCAAGTTACAAGTCACGGTATTATTGATATCTAACAATTGTACTTGGCATAAATCAATACCATATAGTAGACGGTATTAAATGAGACATAATTGATATTAATATCTAAAATGATAAGAATATCAATATTTATAAATTGTTGTAGGGTGTTTTTTGTAATGCCATGACATTAAGTACTCATCCAAATATGGTATTGGTATTAGAACAATGGGAAAAATGATTGACCAAGTATTACCATCACTATGAATTGATATGAAATCAAATGACCAATCACATTACATGTTACACTCAACCCAAACATGCCCTAAAGTCTTCAAGATTAAATCTCATTAAGGTTTTTTTGCAATTGATATCGATCTACACATTTACATTTGTTGTTTGTATTCTTAATTTGAACGTAAGATTACTTATAATTTAATTATGATTAATGCTCCGTTTGGTATGATGAAAAAATAGAAGGATAAAAATTTGAAAGTTTGAGTGATAAATAAAATATTATGTTTGTTAAAGAAGAAAAATAGAAGAGATAGAAAAGTGGATGAATTAACTTTCCTTCCAACTCACCAAAATCAATTTCTCTAAAATCATAAGGAAAGTTAATTATTTGTGTTGAGATGTATCTTATTTGTCAATAAAAATACAATGATAAAATATATATTTATATATATTTTTTTAAAAAAAATAAATTAAAAAATTAAAAAAATTAATAAATTTAAATTAAAAAAATATTTTTTTCATCTTAATTAGAGGTGAAAATTTTCGACTCAATAAGATGACACAACTCAAACTCTACACAAATTTTATGACACAAATTTGATTATAACTCAACACAAACTTAAAAATGACCTGACACGCAAACAAAAAATATAAAATACTCATAATTTTATGACTCAACACGTATCTGACACGATACGATTCGATTGTCACCCCTAATTTTAGCTAGTACAAAAAAAAATTAGTCATTTTTATATTTAATCCATCCAACCAAACACAAAAAAAAAAGTGTATCATTCCTACTTTTCATCATTGAAGAATAAAAAGTGTATCCCTCCTATTTTCATCCTTCTTACTTTTCATCCTTCCTACCAAATAAAGTATAAGAGTAACTCGTGGTTGAAGACCTGATGCAACGTAAATTAATGTGAATGGTTTTAAAAAGAATGTTAATGGTCGTTGAATAAGTCTATTTGAGACTGTTATATACTCTATTTTATATTATAAATTATAAATTGATCTTTATTTTTTCTGTGATTAGCACCTACGTAAAGAAATACGACCATATCACCTTATTTTTATCGATAAACAAATTGTTTGTTTAAAATAAAATTTCTAGCTCCGCCGCAGCCAGATGTAATTGGCTAAGATGAAGTTCTCCATGCAGTTGTGCCTACAGTCTACAACCTGCTTCATGTGTAATGAAAGCTCATGTTAACATGGCTCAACGTCATGTTAGTCGGCAGAAACATGTGCAACACTTGGTTGGACCCTGTTCTCACGGCACGCGTCGGGTGAATTAATACCTCAAAGTCTCAGTCAATAGAGTGTATTATTAAACAAGTTGTTTATTTCATCAAACTCAAATGTGCAGACAAATGAAGGGCTTCCACTGATACGAGTCAACGCCCACAACCCATCACTAAACTTTTATTTTAAGTTTTGGCACTCCTAAATGCAATACAAATCACCATGTTAGCCTTTGAACTTCCATATAATTACAGATCAACACCCCTCATATTCACTGTCAAGGACCTTGAACCATTTTTTGAATTATGGACAAGTAGAGTTCTTCGATCATGGCCTGAATCAGATATGATCAAAACAGTCAGAACAAGTGCAAAGATGAATTAGGTACATCATATTTACTTAAAAGGGTACATTTAGGTCTCTTCTGAGTGGAAAGTTAAACGAGGCTGACACACGTTTTCATGTTAATGGTAATCAAGGGGATGAGTAGGATAAGTGGATGAGATTGAAAGAACTCGAGCAGGGACGAACCAATGCTCTCACCAACAGAAAGCTCATCCTCCGCAGTGGACAAGTAATGTGGGTATTTATAGAACAGTGTTCAAGTAGGTCAGGCTGCCCAACAGACTATCCGCTGCGACCCTCTAACACTTGCGCCAACCCATAACTATCTCGACCGTGGAGATACCGGTGACCGCTAACTACAAGCCCCGTATCTCAACATTAACTAGGTAAATTTAATGTTTCCTCAAATGTAGTCTGGACGTGACCCCCGATGAAAAATGTGGCAGCCGAGGCGAAAGGAAACTCCCAAGGTTAATAATCGCGACTGATCATTACAGAACCATGACCTCGAGAAGGCTATGTACACGATGCCTCTAGCATGCTCCTACTCAGGATCCTCCCTTCCCTTTGTAAACCCTTTCTTTAAGACTTTTGTCAAGCTGACCGATAGAAGAAACCCACATGATTTAGATCTTTCAGCCACCAATCCACATGTCTCATTATCTTATATGTTGATCCAGACCAATAACCTTAGTTACTTTATGAGTCCCTCTGGATCCTAGTCAAGCACATCCCAGTGGGTGATAAGTCATACACTGGAAAGCTTGCTTGGGCATACTAAACCTTCGAGACCATTCCCTAAGCTGAGGTTGACAACAATACTTGTTCGTCCCCATTGCTCAATTTTTCCTTGAGGGGGGTCATATTGACATGTCCCTATGTGAGGACCCTTCCTCTTAGTCTAGTGGACCAATTGAGAAACTGTGTCCAGTAGATAGAGGATACCAATTTTGTCGATTGTGCAATCCCAGCCATGTGTCCTGTTTCTACAGTGGAGGAGGCAAGTCATGCCAAGGTTGCCCCCAAACCTCCGTGGTGCCACTATTGTCCGTCCTTGGCCAAAGGTCCATTTTGTCATTTCTAATGTGATGAAAATGTGTCCTGCCTTTCTGTAATATTGGGCGTATGTCGTGGCACTTGAGTGTTATCACGGCACTGAGTGCCTGCTACAGCACTGGAGTGCTATCGCGGCACTTAGGTGTTGTCGTGTCACTGTTGTCTATACTCATTCTTATTGGACCTATTGAGCCCCACTACCATGTCAAATGATGATTGCCACCACTTGTCCTTATATAGTGTAGACACGCATCCTAAATTTATCAAGTACTATATCTCTCAATGGAACACGTCATTTCAAAATTTACTCAAACCTCATACTCGTTCACATATAATTGTATACATTAGAGTTCATATTACATCTAGTTTGTGCCACATTTAAGTCTTGTTTACGAAACTCGTTTATTTAGTGAGTCTAACAAGTTAATTTTATGTTAATTTCAAATCAAATTTAGGAGTCATGTTTAAACTTATCACACTTGAGTACAATTTCTTCACAAAGAGAGCTAAGACTGGATATATCTGATCATCTTCAAACTCGATAGTGACGGGAGCATAGGGTCGGCCAAGATAAAACTTGATTAGCAAGAAAATACCCCGCAGTCACCTTCAGCATGGGCATTTTGGTAGTTAACTATATGGCTGCAGTCTCCTATAAAGAAAAGGGCATTTTGGCCATTTTGACAGACTAAGTGTTAGTTTTTGGCTCTTATCTACACCACAGATTAGCTTGATTCTATATATTAAAAGACTTTTACACCTGCCTGCATTAGTGAACGAACCCAACTCAACCTACTTCATTCATCTTCTTCTGTTACACTTCCTCACCTCTATCCCACCATTAAGATCATGAGAATTCAACACTCCAATGGTATCCCAATCCTGTTCATCGTGTTGATAATACTCACCACGACCCAGATATCGAGTTGCCGTCAAATCCACAAAATCACCACTCATGGAACAGAGCAAAGATTTGTTCGAGGGTCTAATTCCCAGTTTTCATCTCATTTCTCTGCAGAATCTCCCAAAGAATCCAGAAACGGCGATGCCGACCCGATTTATGGAGTGTCACACCGAACAGTACCGGGAGGACCAAACCCACTTCACAATTGATCAGTTTTTCCATAGTTACTGTCTCTGTCTGTCTTGAATTACAGAAAGTTTTGCAGTTCTACTGTAAATTTTGGTATTGTTCTTTCATTTTTGGTTTGGTATGCTAAATTCAAATATGTATATTATAGACAGTTGAATCGAAACAGCAGATACATAGTAATAAATGAATCGGTTATAGTTCTTCAGCAACCTAGTATCAATGCAAGTGTTTGATTGATGAATATGATATACAATGCATACAAACTTTGCTGCAATACAAGGAATTCAGATGTCTATATCGCCGGAGACTTTGTCTTTCCGGCAGGGCCTAATATGATGCGGACAATTCCAGTGGTTGAAGAGCTCTATACATTATTGTTTTTCAGAATGACACAAAAAAATATCAGAAAACAAGTCAACTTGGTGAAAAGGGAGGGTTGGTGCCAAAAGAACAATGGAATTGAAGTATACAACAGACCACCAATCAAACTCCGTTATGGAACCGACTTAGAGTATGTAAGCATGAAAAAAACTGAAGCGGGGGTTACAAAGAAGTCAATTGAGAAAATTATTAGACAGCTAGCAATTATGCATTTGATGTTCAAACCGTAGCACTATAATGTTATTCCAACACTACTCGCCTGAATGGTGGGGCACTAGCACCATCTTTGCTCTTTTTTTTTTTTTTTGTAGAGGGAGAGGGAGAGGGAGAGAGGAAGGGCTTGAACCATTGACCTTAAGAAGGCAAAGTTTTTACAATATAAGTAATACTATTAGACAAAAAGCCCGTCGGTATATCTCTGCTCTTGTGGTGTCTTTAAATAAGGTATTAAATTGAAAAACAGGAGGTGGAGGTGTGTCCATGAGCATTATGTTTTTCCCCAAGTGGTCAAACTTTAGAATTGGAAGGATTCTGAAGTGTCATCCCAATTTAAAACAAGAACGGGATGCGACCAGTTTAACAATTATTTCATGACTTGTACAATACACATGCAGACAGATAGGCAATACCGCTTAATGGTCCACATTGAGGGCTTCAACTTCCATAATTGGGGTGATCTGATGATCAAGTTGTGTGTAGAGAGAGAGAGAGAGATAGAGAGAGAGGTGTTGTTTCTCATATGGTAAAACAATGTTTTTTTTAAGAATGAGATTAGGTGTAGTGTTTGAATTATTCAAACCATGTTGCTTTTCCTACTAGATCTCCTATGGTGTACCTGGTCCCTACACGATTAATCAAAATATATGCACGCCATTGACTTTAAACAATGAAAACAGCTCTTCTTCATCCAGAATGTGCACGTTTACATACAACATATCCACACAGTGACACAAACAAGAAAAGTCTTTCTTAGAACCTCCACTAAGTTTGAAAAAGAGACGCAGCAAGAAATAACACCTGTTCCTCACAGAAAAATGTAAAATCAGAATATAGAACAACCAACAAAAAGATGTCAGCAGGTTTAGATTCTTAAGTAGTTACCTGCCTGCTGTTACCTAAAAAGAAGACCCACCCATAGCAAGAATCTCTTTTTTTCCAAATTCCATTCATAGAAAAAGTAAGATGCTTGTATTTGGGTATATTTCAACTCAATGAAGCAGGAAATCACACTCTGAAACCAATGAAAACTTGTTACATAATCTCACTTCCAACCGGATCTACGGAGAAATGAACGGGAAGAGCCTTTTGAGTGATTGGCTGAAATTTTGACCTCCACATCTGCTTTTTCAAATATCAAATAAAAATCAGACTCCAATCACTTATCTCTTCAAGCTTTTATTTCAAAGAGGATATACAGATTTCCACCTTAAACTTGGAGCTTAGTTCCAAGCCTTATCAATAGTTGGTAAATTTCATGGCTCCCTTAAATTTTGACTTTTACCAAATAAAATGTCCAACATTTCAAGGGAAATTTTGGATCAGTTTTGCCTATGACCGAAGTAAAAGTAAAGCCAAAGCTTGAGAACTGGTGCTGGACCCCAATTTAAACTGATTTTTCTATCAGTTATTATACATCTTTAAGAATTTTAAGCATTGCGCGAAAAAATAAGAGGCAAAGAGCTCTGGGCCACATCTATGTGCATTAAAAAGGACTTGAGTGGAGAAGTAGGTGAAAAAAACAGCCAAAGAAAAGCACTCTTGAATGAAAAAATAGCTAATTGATAGATTAGGCCCCTTACATCATTGTATTCTGAACTCTTCATAAATATTTCGAGAGCATCAACTGGAAAACACACCAACAATTAGGAGTCAACCTAAAAGAGATCTCAAAATATGGGTTGCGTATAGTAAGAGATCTCACGTGACCGAAATCGTATCACTACTCCATGGGTATACTCCATATCGCTATCATCAATATTTGAACCTGAAAATGGAAATGAATGACAGCATGAGCTACCAGTACAACATCGCATACGGGATAATGATGTGAATGAGCTACAGTAACATATTGAGGGTGTAATTACCCTGTTATCAATAGACAGTAAAATAACCAAATCTAGTTGATCCAATCTTTCTTCAATTCATTTTGGCTTTCTGATGAAGCAGGTGCTCATTTTTAGGAGCAAATGGCACAGCAGTTACTAAAACTAGTAGAGCTAGAAAACCACAATGTTCAGATATGTATCACTCGTAACTTTGAACAACCTTGAGTAGCTTGGACAATCAAGGATGGAAAATTCAGAGTCAGCTTTTCCAGGGAAGCCAGTGCATCTTCAGCAGGCCCACCCAATGAACCTTCAAGAAACGCTATAAGAAGCACGAACTCCACACCATAGTTGAAATCCTGCCACCAAAAGTAACCCAACTCCTTTCAGAAACTAGTCAACACCCCTATAACCATACACAACAATCAGACTGAAAAACTGAACTGAAGGAAACACAACAATCAGTTGGAAAACTGACCCAAAAAAACAATCAGTTGGATCCATGCAATGTATAAAAATTAATATGTAAATGTAAATAAGAAACTGTCGATTGCTTCATTTTCAGTTATGAAATTGCTTTTATGCCGATGAAGCGGGGTTAAATCAAACAACAAAAGATTTGAGCAGACTAGCGGGTGTGTTTCTTCCAACCTCTCCTTTACGAAATATGGGAAGAATGTCATCTTCTACTTCAGATTCGAAATCCACATTATCTATCTCCTGTCAATATGTAGCCAAAATGAATCGATAAATTGCAATGGTGTAAAAGCATAAAGCAAGGTTATTTCAGCAGACACTTGGAATGAAATGGAAATTCAAAGGAACTGAGAGAATTGGTGTTTACATGTCAGGGCATACATGGCAGTAAGGCATTACATGGTCTTTAAGAACTCCCAGATAGAAAGGATTCTGGTAGAATTTTGCAAGGTATTCCCTTTTCTGGAATCGCATGTAGATAGCATGGGTATAATTTTCATGATTTTGACCAGAGATACGTCCTGGAGAAATGGTACGCCTCAGCTAAAAATTAAGAAAAATAGATACATGACATGGAATGACCATCTGGCATACTAGATAAAAAAAATTAACGCAGATAAACTCCCAACAACTAACTCTGCAGTCCACAAACTAAACCTAGTATTCCGGATTTGAAGCATAAATAAATAAACTAAGTAACAAAGTTGAGTCATGAATTCCGCAATTCGCAAAGTAAAGGAACAATTCTTCTTGAGCAACAAGAGATAGATAGACAGGCCTTTTGGAGATGCTGTATGGGGTACACTTATGGGATGTATGAGTTTCTTTCCAAAATGATCAAACTAACAAAAATAGTCATAAACACTCAAAGTGGTTTCCTACATTATCAAACATAGCTTGTTAACTAGAGGTAATAGGCCTCTACTATATAATCAAGCACAACAGGGGCTTACGGTCATAAAATGCCATTACAAAATCCATTCTCATAGTTGGAATCAACTACAAAGGCATTAACCCATAAGTCCAGCTAACTCTATGTCCTGTGCAATTTCACAATGATCAAATCAAAAGCTCACCTAATGATATTGCAATAATGCCGCCCATTTGATACTGGGTGGTATAAAGATAATCCAACATATCTTTCTCCTCCTCATCAGACAAGTTCTCCTTTGCTTTCAGCAGGCAAATGTGTTCCACAACATTTCTGAGAGGAATACAAAATGATCTGTTACCGCATATATATGTAAAATTCATAATCATAAGAAGATATCCAATGAATTGACAATCTGTATTCATATGGCATCATAAAACAGACGCTGCATATTAGGTACGCAAGGAGAGAGAAAAATCAGAAAATCTAGACGACTGAATTATATTATACTGCTGAAATTGAGGGGATGTGATATATAACAAAATGGCTTTAATAATTTATTACAATTTCACAAACGTAAGATATATCATTTTCAGATTAGTTGCATGGGGTATTCCTTCCCAGATTCCTGCATGACACTCCTGAAAATTTCTCTTCCTTCAATGAAGAATGAGCCGCTCATCGGACTTCTGCAAAATTGGGAGTTAAAATGCTCTGGGATGGAAATGTGGGAATGTCTTCAATGTCTAGGTTTATCCCAATTCTATTTGAAAGATTTTGTGGGTCCATCGAGTCTGCATTCTGTTTTCCTTGATGTATGAAACACTTGATGAGATTTCACATAGAAATTTATAACTGTCAAAGCCATCCAGTGAGAACTGTTTGCTGATATGTTAATATAATTCTAAGCCCATAAATCCTCTTACAAAATGCTCTCCCACAGAAGCACAGACATGTATACAAAGTAGTCAGAGGATGGAATTGTATAGCAGAAAACAAAACAAGGGCTGCAAAAGAACCTCTTCCTCTGCATAACAGTGCTCAAGTTCCCTCCCTCAGCAGTTGAAAATATAGCGCCTCGACTCTCCATTTGCCGCGAATGCACATTCATTTTCAAAACTCCATTCAACAGGGAAACTTGGTAGACAAAATAGATAACCAAAATTAATTGAAGTGCACAAAAATCCAACAAAAAACAGCCAAATATCCAAAGAAGACAACTCTTCTCAGAAATTTAATTAACCACCATGGTTCCATTTCCCTCTAGCATCGGAAAACATCTTCGAATCTACACGCCAGCAAAGCTTCTTATTCCGCTTAGCATTCAACTTCTTCACTGAATAGTTAGTCAAGAAGTAAATGAAGAATTGTGAAGCTGTAATGAAATTAACCAAACTCAACAGAGCGAAAAACATCTATTAATAAACTGAATATACCATCACCAACAGGTTGTCTTGCATAAGCTAGGATTTTCGAGGTTGGGTGGCTGAGGTAACATATAGTCAGATGAGAGCTTGAGGGACTCAAGCCATGAGTTCGAGTGTGCATTCTCTCTCTCTCTCTCTCTCTTTTCTTCTTCTCTTGTGTATGTGTAACGAAGGAAGCATCCCACAATAAATGGTTGAAGAGACAATTTCCACCGGTATAAAACGGGTGGACTAGGAAAAACGATTATTTAAAGTGAGGGGTAGGCTTGGCGCCTAATTATGGAACTATAATTACTATGTTACCCTTCCAATTTATCTTGCTTTTTCGTGGGTAGGAGTGCCACTACGTGTGGTGTACATGCCGGTATTTTGTATCGTATTCGGATCAAAATTTATAAAAGAAATATATATATATATATATTTAGTGTGTTCTAAGTGTCAAATATTAATTTAAATTATTTATTATACATATTTAATAATCATGTCAATTTTAAAATCATAACACCGTATTGGTAGCCCCTAACGGACACCCCTACTTGGGGGTAGGTACGTGCCCGTTGGATTTTCCTATTTTCATGGTAATGAAAATCTTTTGATCTCTCTTTTTAGTACTTATAAATTTTTTTCAATTTAAAATGAAAATCTCTTCCACGTCACCTACAGTCATCGGATAAATAATGAGACCCACTGATCCAATAACTACAAATAATTTAATATAATTTTTGGTACATATTTTTAGTGCACATAATACCGCTTGGTAAAGACAATTATTCAAGGTTAACTCTGTATAAATAGCCATTAGTCAATGTAACTCCACCTTGAAAAAGTTAATCACAAGAGAAAAAAAAAAAAAGGCCCAAAAATCTATCACTCGTGCTTATCGGGCTAAGCGATGTAGTGGGAAAAAAATCTGGAACTACCAAAAGAGTAGATAACATGGTTGGAATGCCATCATGAACGGTTTGACATAGGAAATTTTCATGACTAAAAATAGAACATGCTACTGAGACAGACGAGAGAAATTCTAGGAAAATTTCGGGTACCCCTGGTTTGATTTTCTTGCATGACTGCTATATGCCCTCTTGGTCTCATTGGTTAGTAGCGTTGCAATACAAGGAAACTCACTAAGCGATGCTGGATGCATAATTTATGTTACAATCACAGCCATTAAAATGAAGCTTATGTACCATATCTCTTCATTGCAACTGAAGCAGCACTGCGCCGAACTAACAATAATCCAAGAAGTCAATAAATGACACAACAGATTACCCAACAGAAACTGGTACCAACAATGGTTGCCTGAGTGGCTACAAGACCAGGGCATCAAAAGCCAGGAGAATAGTCTCCTGCGTCTCATCATTCTCTACTAATGCCCTACTAACCTCTTCTAGTAATAGATCACAATAGAGCAGTATACTAATCAGGTTCTTTCCATGAAGGGCAGCCATTCAAACCCCAGATTTTCCACTTCACAAGCCCAACTTTGACATTCCGACATTCAATGGTACG
The DNA here is from genome assembly GCA_963454935.2 of Ilex paraguariensis. Classification (NCBI taxonomy): domain Eukaryota; kingdom Viridiplantae; phylum Streptophyta; class Magnoliopsida; order Aquifoliales; family Aquifoliaceae; genus Ilex; species Ilex paraguariensis. The sequence continues at coordinate 176,993 of CAUOFW020001181.1, read as the reverse complement.
ACCATACAAGAAGGTCCAACTGCAACAACTTGACAGGTTATCGTGAACCAGGGACACTGAGTTTCTCGAAAAGCTCTGGAAGGTGAGCGTTGGTTAGCTTGGTCCTCTTGCTGATTTCATGCTTCTTCTTCTTGGGCTTGCCCTTCGTGGTAATGCCATGAACCTGTGCTGCAGCTCTCCTCTTCGCCGTGTTTGTAGCAGGCTTCATTCCGTTCTTCTGGAGATCCTTCTCTATGTCAATCATATCGCGTGGCAGTTCAATACTCCGGAATAACAGTTTCAGGTCATCATCAACCTTGATGGGAACTCTCGGATCATTTGGGTAGGCTATGTCCTCCTGTGAGTCGAAATTCGATAGCAGCCAGATTTGGCCAGCAGCTTTCAAAGACTAGCAAAACACAGAGAGTAGTAAAAAACTCTACGTTAAAAAAATGTTTTGCTATATAAGGCATTGTCGAAAAAAGGAAAACACAAGCAACTTGGCTATTACTTCAGCTAGACACACCACCTAAAACACATTCCATAAAAGAGAGACAATTTACCTGTAGGTCCTCCATGACAGTTGGGTATGCATCCTTGAGGTCAATTACTGCAATACCCTCTGGAGATTTCCGTATCAAGAAAATAAGCTGATTCTTGTCTTTTAGATCATGCTTGGACTGTAAAATAATTATAAATCAATCGATTATCCTTGCGGAGAATGGGTGAAAAAAGAAAAACACAAAAAGAAGGGTTTTGTACAAAACTTTTTTTTTTTTTTTGCTGATTACTGATTAGCCAAAAAAAAAAAAGATATAAAATACTAAAACGTTTGCTAATTCAATAGGGTTCAGCATTGCAAAATTAAAATTACCTTGTAAGAGAAGTACTTGCCATTGTAACTAACTTTTAGGTTGTTCCTCAGGCTGTCAAAGACAGCCTTATTGGCATTCACATCAACATAGCACACTTCATTTATTTGCTCCGGTGTGAAGGCTTGTCTTGTCTGCAGGCATAGAAAAACTACATAAATCATGGGACCTTCAGTTAATCACTATTCGTAATTAGTCCTAATCTAAAATCACATATCACTAGGATTTACCAACAAAAGCTTACACAAAAAGGGAGATAAAGTCATTAATATAAACTTCCACTTATAGCAGTGTATACAGCCCAAATTACTCCAGGAAGTCTCACGCAATGGCTCCTTGGTACTTATCCTTACAGAAATGCAACAGCTCCTAGATTACCTTCTTCGTTCCAGGGACAGTGATACCTAGAAATTCTAGAAGGTGAACAAGTTTTTTCACGCTTTCCCTAATAGTGTGGGAAGCCTATTGTTGACCTCATGCCAACCAGAGGAACTTCAGAGTTCTTATCACTCTGATTGGGGCCAGCATCACAAGCTGGGATATCGATCCTTTTGACAACTAATTCCCGTTGTAATGTAGTATATCAACTCAAAGAAGAAGAAATATTGTCAAAGATGCTAGCAGATGGTCTAAATGATAAGGTACTGGATAGCCACTTATGTAAGGAATAGAAGAAGAATAAACAAAAGAAAGAGGAGATTAAGAAGGAGGAGAAGAAACAAGCAAGTAAAAAAACCCCTCCATACTAGGTTGATATGATATCTAACCCTAATGCTTGTCTGGGGGGTGGCACAGGGGTAGAGAGCTCAAACTTTAGCATGCAAGTCAGTTAATCTACTATCCATCATTACCCTTATCCTCTAACACTTGCTAGCTTGATTATCGAGAGTTATGAAAGGCCTACCGGACCGATTGCCTAGCCTTTACAGAGCTTATTGCTAAAGATAAAGAAATAAAGCATGTCCACCTCCTTCCGCCTTCCTCTTTTCTAATTCCAAGCTCATAAATAGATAGATATCTGATTCAGCAATTTTTAGCCGAATCTAATAGTATCCGGCAAATTAAGCAAACAACTAAAAAAACCAAAATTATACACTTCCCATGTAATAATAAAGAAAGCACAAAACAGATATATTAATTTCAATACTCCCAAACAATTTCCCATATATCACATGACCACCTAAAACCTCCTCAACTCTTGAGTTTCAAGTCTCTCAAATGAATGTGGGAAACCTACTTCTATTTATCTGCAAATAAATAAAACAAGAACGAAGCAAGCCTTGAAAGTCTCTGCAGTTGCAGTATCTTATATGATTAAAAATAGTCATGAGCGAGAGGTGTTCTTCACTTCAATCAAGGACTTGGTGGGTTTGATTATGATGTTGTTCGTAATAGGCTCAACTAAAGTTGGAAAACCTCGTATCAAATACATTGGTTAATCTTTCTAATCATTATTTACCCCCATATTTCAATCAAAGTCATATTTAAGTTGCATTATCGAAATTTAGTCTTTTCTCAAACCTTCAACCAACCTCTCTAGTCTGATATTGTCCTAGTACCACCTTTCATATAACCATCTAATGAGGATGATTAAGTTAGCAATTCAGCATCAATAAAATATAGAAAGAATGGAATAAAAGAAGATAGAAGAATGAGATGTGCACCTCGAGCAGCAAGTCTATAACCCGTTTGATCTGAGCTCCTACAGGGGCTTTACGTATGCTGTTAATGTGTTGGAGTCTCTCTGTGTCGTTTGAGAATTTGATTGCAGGGGCAGGAGACTTTGCATTGGCTGAAGCTGATGAGCTATAGGGTGTAACTTTCGGCGTTGTTGTTGCCTTTGAAGATCCTGCTTTGGCTGCAATGCTTGTAAGGGTTGTCTGGCACTTTTCTTGCTGCTTCTTGAATTTATTTAAACTTTCTTGCAATGATGCCATTTGAAGATGAGAATGATCACTTGATACCAAAAAACTATAAAATCAACAAAAGAGAATGAACAGGTTATAAAACAAGTTTGGAACAAGGGAAAACTCAACACCTCCTTTTTCAGACTTATGATAGTCCACAAAATCTTGAGTTTTGAGGACTAAAATCAAAGATGACAAGGAAGATCAGCCATCGGCAGCTGGAAAATCCTAATCCTAAATCAATTCACATTGGGCCGTAATATCCAGTATATATATATGCACACACACGGATGAACAAATGCAAAAAGCACCATTTTTACAGAACCCATCAACACAAAATTATAATTACCACACAATCTTCTGGACACAAGGATCTTGTGTCCATTCTGTTTTACGGAAATGAAAACCATGTTTGTAATATGGACAAATTCCTCAGATCAGCAGAATAACATATATTAAAATTCTTGTTGGGTATGCATTGTTAAAATGTCACACTAAAGGCTAAACATTTTTCCCTTCAAATCAATCTCACTAAACCACAAAAATTGAAAACAATTAGAACTGATTTTTGCATTGAAATGTATGCTTATTAAACGGAATCTTTTTCACTCTCTATCAGCCATTATTATAAGGTCTCTTGGGTGAATGTTTCCAGCCTTTTTCTTTGTTCAGTTGGTCATGTTATTTCCATATGTTAGTTAAATCACAAATACCTTTCGGCTTTTGACAATGCGCATTAACTCTAAAATCTGCTTATGTGTGTTTATTATGAATTATAGTGTTGGCCTTCTCAATTGATAGGCAAATGCATTAGGCACATAATTCATTTGGCTAGGAGAATTTGGATGGAATATCACGAAGAATGAGGAAATCAAACGACAATGTAGCCTTACAATTTGAAGACCATATAATTCCTTTCAGTTTCACATTAAAACCCAAGCTCATCCCCAGCAATACAAATGAATAAACTTGTCAACATAATTGTGATGGGTCTCAGCTATTCTGGGGGAGGGGTAGCTCATCCCCAACAATACAAATAAATAAACTTGTCAACATAATTGTGATGGGTCTCAGCTATTCTGGGGGTGGGGGTGGGGGTGGGGGTGGGGGAGGGGGCTTGAACCCTTGACTTCAAGTAAGCAAAACTTTCACAAAGTAAGGAGCACTATTGAATCAAAAGCCCATTGATTTGTTGTGATAATGACAGAATGCTCTAGCATGTATCAAGCCTACTATAGATTGACACAGGTGTCATATCCGACACGATACAAACACGGGGATATGACAAAATCCCAAAATATAGGATAGGGGGATACGGATAATTAAAATAATATTTATATAATAATAATAATAACTAATAAGACCAAGCAAACATTAATTTTTTTTATTATAATTGAAATAGATTAAAGATTCAAAATAAATATCTACCAGTTTGAATTTTATATGTACACAGGCCAAAATCAAAATTCAGAATCAGATATATAAGCAAAATCAGATATTGGCATGAGATATGAGACTAGGTCTTATGCACAATTACACAACAACAAACAAAAATCAAGTTAGTGAGCTTAATGAATGAAAAACCCCCAAAAAAATTCGTTCAAACAACAAAAACACCAAATATTTTCAAAATTTCAAAACCCAATCAAATTAACAAACCAAATAATTTCAAACACAAATAGCAAAATCAATGCACAAATCAATCCCAAAACATGCAAACCACAAAAATAGCAAAACCCAAAAAAAACCTCAAGCAAATCGTTGAAGGCTTTAAGCAAATCCGAAACAAATGGCGATATCATTGGGGCTGATATGCCGAACACCGGAAGTCTTCTCCAATTCTCCTCCTCTCTAGCCCCTTAAAACGTTTCATTTTCTTTTCTTTTTCAAGCCCTTAAAACAACGATGTTCACTTTTTTTTTTTCGTTTCAACCCCCTAAATTTTTTAAAATAACAAAACTTACGTATCGTATACTACTAGTATTCGAGTTGTATCTGACTACAAAAAATCTTTGTTCACCGTTCACGACACCTGTAGTCCTATGGATATGGGTGGAGCTAGGTGTGGCCACACTCAAATTTTTGTATGGATATTATATATATAAATTTAAAATATTTATTGAGTATACTTAAGTATGTCCACCATATTACATTTTACCATAACAATTAGGGTAAAATCATAACTAGATAGTAATAACTTTTGGTAATGCTCCAACATGTTACAGACATTTCTAGATAAGTTTTAAACATATTAAAGTCATTTTTGTGATTGTTAAAAAAATATATGATTAAGTTGTTATTTAATAAATATAATTGAACGGACATGAAAATTAGGATCACAACTTATAATTTCAAAACGAATTGTAGTTAGAAAAATCCAAATATAAATATGTTTATCTAATGAGAATACTTTAATCTAACCAAAACAAGTCACCACCTAAGAAAGAGAGATTGAGAGAGAGGAGCGTTCCTTTGTTAGTTTAAAGGATGTCTTCTACTTTTTGGTCCTTTTGTATCTATTAGATTTTTGAGTATGAAATAAAATATAATAAGATATAAATGTGTCATCTAATTTTTTATGAAATTGACAAAAAATTTAAAATTTATTCAAGTGCCCACCATAAAAAGATTTTTTGGCTCCGCCCCCAGTTTGTGAAAGTGTCGGACACATGTTCGACACCGCCACGTTGCCCCCGGAGAATATCCGTACTTCCTAGGTTTGATGGCAATTGTTTCTCAATGTATGCACATCAACATAAACAATGCTTGTGCATGAACAAACAATAGGGAAGAAAACAATGTACAAAACTACACATTAATATAAAAGAACACTAACAAAAAACAGACTAACATTGGTGAATATAAGCCCATTCATGAACAAACCACAAACCCAAATAGAGAAATGCACATTAATATGAGCATGTGCATGTAATGTATGCATATATGTATATATAACAACTCTTTAGAGCCGCTAATTACAAAATACTCACCAATTGCATATTAAAAAAATATTATGAAACCTAAAACTTAATGAGGAACAAAATCACACGACAGTAGGAAATTTGCATTCAAGGAAAGGAGAACCAAAAATATCAAAGACGATATAAACAAAAATTTGAAGCCTATATCTGTCTTATGCATTCCACTTGTTTAATTGCAGGATTTGAAGCTCAATTGAAGAAATCTCTTCAATTTGCATATTTGGGTTCACATCATTACATTGTGCCCGATATCCAAAAAAATTTTTAATAAGTTACAGAAACTGAACCCAAATTTCACGCCAACGAGCATCACAATCCCTAAATTAACATATTTTCATGTAAAAAGCTTGAACAAACTAAGATTCACATGAGATATGTCGGTACCTAGATCGTTATACACATACACCCCCTTTAGGTATGTATGTATACAAACATATTATAACATATAAGACTAGGAGAGCAAAACGTGTGAAATGATAGAGGAAACACACCTGAAGAGGTCAGAGATGCGATGCCGATAGACCAGTGTGCTTGTAAAAATACAAAAAATTTATACTAAAAATCCAAGCATTGATCGTGGACATGAAAAAATAAGCAATAACCCGTACTTAAAGACACTATGTAATGAAAAAAATTGTCAATCAAAAAATAGAAAAAGAAAGAATTCATTGGCATTATTTGTACAAATACATGGAACTATAACTATGCACACCAATATTAAGAAATTAAACAAATATATAAAAGCAACTGTAACTCATTTACATGGAGGCAAAGATACCAGTGGTAAAAGAAAAACACACTATGCACACAAATATTAGAATAGCAAACAATTGAAAATATCTTCAAATCACATTGGTTACAACAAATCCACACTATAGTACTCCATCAATTTATCTACCAATCCAATTATCTGTTCAAAAGAAAATAACCCAATAAAATTTCTAGTTTATAATCCCATAAAGAACCCACAACAGGATTATGTGTGTGTTTTAAAAATAGCAAAGGATGTGCTTTGAACTTTACCTAATATCTATTCTTGTCATTCTTGAATTTGAACAGTTACCATGGATTAAAATTCACATGATATATTTAAGGAAGATCAACTCACAAACAACAAATTCAGAAAATTGACTTGATGACTTGGAACATCAATGCAAGTATCAAATTTGTAAAACCAATTTCAGAGGTGCTACTGATATATCCTCAAATTAGCAACTATAACGGATGGTCGTTGCACGAAAGCTCAAGTCGCACACCTAAGTTATTTTAGAGTAACATTTAGAGTAACATGGGCAGTTTGGGGGAAAAATATGTATGAGATAAAATTCAAGTTCCTTCTTAATTTTGAGAGGGATGTTAGTGACCGTTGGATGAGTCTATTTAAAACCGTCAGGTGGACTTATTGAAAAACATACAATCACAAAACAGTAATATTCACGCAAACAACCAAAACAACCAAATTTAACAAAATTAACCAAATCAACACAAAATTAACCCAATTGAATGGTGAACTAACAGATGTAAATAAGCTAGAAGGATTAAAAAATAATGAATATAACAAAGACTTGTGAATTCATTCAATTGAATGGTAAACTAATCAAACTAAGCAATGGTGCAATAATATTATCATTTGCGATTACCATCTATCAGATGAGTCAAACATAACCACAATCACACTTAACGAATGAAATTAATTAAAAAAATTTGGCATTCAAAGTAAAAAATAACCAAAAAAAAAAAAATAGTACACACACATGTACAGGATTAGAGAAGAATAACACAGTGAATGCACATTACAGAGTATCTTGTTCTCAAGTTCTTCATGACATTGAAAAGAATAAATCAAAAGCCAGAAATCTAATAATGCTTTAATTCCTATTTATGTAAGCAATTATATGTTTTATCACTACACCTAAAAGGTTACGCCATGTTAATGTTATCCAAATTATATACTCATTAATAAAAATAACAAATTATAATATCTAAATCATATATATTCAAATTCACACTGAACACATACTTATTGACTAAATTCACAAACCAATAACATGGCTCATATCACCAATGCTTCAATTTTTTTAACACATTCATTAAAAATTCAACATAAGCATCAACTCGCCCAACCCTTATACCCAAAAACACCAACCTATCACCACCACCCCTACACAAAATCATTAACATGTCACCACCATCATTCTAAGATCATAGAACTTAAGTATCTCAAAAATAAATCCTTTCAAAATCGAACCAAATTTTAATATACAATTACATGTGGCGGTGGAGATAGGTATAGAAGGCTTAGAATGAAAAATGAACACACTTTCACATACCTTGAACTCCAATTTCATTCAACTAACAATGCAACTCCCAATAAATTCCTAAATAGACAATATCAATTTCATACAACATCAATTTTCAAATGGGTATGGAAGCAATCGACATACTGCTACGAATTAGATAGTAGAATTCATCTATTAAGTCTAATGTTATCTCATAATTTTTTTGGGATTGTACATAAAGTCGTTGTTGTAGTAATTAAGGAGTGTTGTATGCATGAACATCATGTTTTGAAGTTGATGGGTGCACTTGACGATATGCATAAGATTGGTTTTCAGCTTAATTACCCCTGTTATAGCGTTCTATTGGCGCACTTAGTTAAGTTGAATATGGGTTTATCATCATTTTAGGTTTATAGGAGAATGGTAGATGATGGGTTTGCCCTTGGTGTTATTGATTACCATATCAGACTGTAATAAATGCTTTATGCAAGAATGGGTTTGTACAAGCTGCTGAAATGTTCTTTTCAAGAGTTTTGAAACTTGAGTTTTTGTTGGATACTCATATTTGTACCTCTTTAGTGGTGGGTAATTGCAAGTTAGGTGATCTCAATGAGGCCTTTCTAGAGTTTGATAAAATGTCTAAAGAGGATGGTTGTAGTGTCAAAGGAAGAGATGAATGAAAAGAGTTGACACCCAAGTACTCATACTTACACTGTCCTGATTAAAGCTATTTGTGATGTAGGATCCACTGATTAGGCTTTTGCTTTGCTTGATGAGATGGTCAAGAAAACCAAATATTCACACATACGGTATTGATAGATAGGCTATGTAGAGAAGTTAGGATTGGGGAGGCTAATGGAATGCTCAGAAAAATGTTAGATGATGGATTGGTTCTTCGCACAACAACTTATAATGCACTGATTAATGGTTACTGCAAAGAAGGAAAATTAGTTTCTGCTTTTGAGCTTCTTGGCATGATGGAAAGGAGGAATAGCAAGCCCAATATCCGTACATTCAATGAGCTTATAGAGGGATTATGTAAACCCAATAAATCTCACAAAGCAATGAAACTTTGATTAGGATAGTTGACAATAGGCTATGGCCTGATGAAGTAACCTACAATATTCTAGTTGATGGGTTTAGCAGGGTAGGCCAACTTGATATGGCTTTCAGAGTATTTAATTCAATGAACTCCATTGGCCTTGAACCTGATGGTTTTACTAACACTAAATTAATTGATGGGCTTTGTAAAGAAGGGAGACCAGAGCAAGTAGATGGGATCTTGGGTTTGATGGTGAAGATGGGAATATTCCCAGATGAAGTAACATTTACAGCACTTATTGATGGATATTGCAAGACAAGTAAAACTGCAAATGCCTTGAAGCTTTTTGAGAGAATGGTCAAGAACAGGTGTTTGACTACACCTCATGCATTCAACTCATGTCTTGATGTTCTCAGCAAATAAATTATGGTGAATGAACAAAATACAATGTTTGGAAAGATGCTAAAGTACGGCCTAATTCCTTCAGTGGTAACTTATACCATATTGATTGATGGGCTTTGCCGAGCAGGTGATACTACCCACTCCTTGAACGTTTTAGATCTTATGAAGCAGACGAATTGTCTCCCAAATGTATATACATACACTGGTGCAATCAATTGCCTCTGCCAGAATGGTAAAGGGAGGAAGCAGAGAATCTTCTGTATAAGATGTCCAATTCAGGAGTCTCTCCAAATGACATCGCTTATATTGTATTATTGCCAACTAAACAATCATGTCTACTGTGCACTACTTGCCGGATTCGAGTTCTATCAAGCTATGAAGATTGGATAGTTGCATAGGAGCTTGCTTTGGTCAGAGTAATAAATTGAAACACTAAACATCAACTGAAGTTCTCACAACAAACATTTACAAAAAAATATGAAACAAATACAAACAATGGCACATTAGATTTCTTTAAAAAAAAAAAAAAAGAAAGAAAGAATAATACAATAATAATTTTTTTTACATATCAGATGAAGAGAGCACACCAACAGTTCTGAGTGACCTAGAAACATAAATCGTTGCAAATTCACATAAAACAGCTCCATAATTATACAAAAAATGAAAAATGCATACACATAAACTATATATATATATAGAGAGAGAGAGAGAGATTGGAAAGATGGATAGATTGGAAAGATAGATCTGAATTGAGAAAGGTAGAGAAAATGAATAATATTTCAAATAGAGAACAAATTAGGGAAGAAAAATCAGAGTACCTAATTGGTGTTTGAGCCGTGGAGTGTAGCAACGAACAGAGAAGAGGGATCAGTACAGAGATGATCAGGCGCTGCAACTCTGGGTTTTGCGATCTGCCTTGGTCAATTAGATTGCGCCAGGTGCGTACGATACACAGCAGATTAACAGAGAGAGAGGGAGGGAGAGAGCGAGAGAGAGAGATACCTGGGAGGCAGGTGGATGGCGGTGTCGCTGGGGCGATGGTGGAGTCGGTGGAGATGGGTTAAGATTTCAATAATAATAATAATAATAAATAAATAAAACGATAGCCCCAAAAAAGGCGTATGCTACATTTGAGATAAAAAAAAAATTATAAATCATGACTTGCCTCCTATTTGTTTTCTTCATCGGCAAAATCATTCACGATCTCGATATAACTCTTTTTTTTTTAATAATCCAGTATACGTGATTCTCATCGTTACAGAGTCTACGAGAGATTATATACTGAAAATTTTTATCCTCCATAAAAAAATAAAAATAATACCTTGTTTATTTAAAAATTGTACCAAACATGAATTATAGTTTACCCCAAAAAAAGAGGAAAAAAATTACTCATTTGCCACCTACAATCGGCAATCAATTTTGTAAGTTTGTCTATAGTTATCAATAATTGTTCATGATTCCCAAACATTAACATGATCATATGAAAATCTCCACAAGCTCAAAGTGACAATTTTTGTCAATACATAGATGTAAATACCTTCTACTAGATACAAGAATACTTTAAGATATAATTATGGTAACAGTAAGGAGTGAAAATATTGTCATGGTGTCTGAGAGAAAGAATGAGAAGGAGAGATGATGCCTAATTGATGATTTTGCAAGCAATTGTAAGAAGATTTTTTTTTTTTAATATCATGGTGGTGCGTGTAGATTATATTTGTGAATTAAGATGTTGGTCTTTATCGAAGTAAGATATGGTTTTGAGAAGTTAAGTTTCACTTGATTACCTCATCAGCTATTAATTTCGTCGTAACTAAGTCTCTCTGGCAATTTCAACCGTTAGATCAACGTTGAAATGGATCATATTGGGCTAGTCTACAATTAATCTAACAATAGAAATTAATAGAAGGATTTTTTGTGCTTTCTCGGATTTCGGGTTCCAAACCCCTTGAGTAGTAAACAAGACTGTTAAGAGCAAAAATTTTGTATAGCTCCGTCAACTTTTATAGAATGAAAATGTTTATGGACCAATATATAGTTCCAATAGCAAAAAAATTAGAATTGTTGACGGCTACGAAGGATACAGAGTGTTTGGGCTAATTGTACTATTAGTCAATTACACTCACTGATTATTTATGCGCTAACTGAACTTACTTTGTAGATAAGGATCATTCCGTAGCATGTTTCGGGCAAAGTTGAAACCCGATTCCCTGGACTCCTAAATCTAGTTTTGATTCAAATCCCTCCTTAACCCTCGCCCTGCTTGCACCACAAACCTATCATTATCCCTTATCAACCACCCTCATGTCTACAATCTTGATAGAGTCTTTTAGAATTAACACAACAAATAAAGAGAAGAGAGAAAGGGAAGATTTGTGATGAGATTGAGATAACGTTTAAGTGGATCAGATTGAACTAGTATACAGTTGATCTAACGATAGAAATTAATAGAAAGACTTAATTAAGATAAAATTGATAGTTGATAAATTAAATGAGAATAATTAAGAGACAAAATTATAATGAAAAATAAAATTCAGAGACTAACTATAATTTTTAACCTTAATTTAAAAGGCAGATGCCGCTGCCTTGCACTTGAAAAACTATTTCGATCCCCTAAAGACTAGGGGAAGTAAACAATGGATCATAGAACCTTGATAGTGTCTGTTACCCCATTCCTACACAAATGACTCAATGGATTCAAGCGATTCATGGATAAACAGGACTCATGGGCCTGGGGCACACCGTCCTAATGGCCAATTTACCACTAACTCAGCTTATGGGTTAGTGTTATCCCCTTAGCTCATTGGCGGCATTGACATATGGCAGCCTCGCCCAAAGGCGCCCACGCCTTAGCTAAAGTGGCAGAAGTCTCCTGCATGGCTGAGGGAGACAGTCTATACACATGGGCACGTGAGCACAAATTAACATGCAACCAAGGAAGCGAGTGACTTTAATTGTGGGGCAATGCTAGCTTTAATGATTGAGTCATGGGCTGGGCCATGGTTAGGCACAAATGCAATACAATTCGAATGCTGAGCACTCCTAGCCTATGCACAACGTGTGAGGAAGTTGGGCATGTGCCCTGCAGATGATGGCAATTTTGTGCAATTTTTTATGACAAATGCAAAGTATGTGGGATCTCTGTCAGATTTAGACAGTATGTAAGGAAGTTGCAGACATCAGTTACAACTTCCTCTGACATCCAATTACAGCAGACTTCTAGGAGCATTTGAATTGTAGGAAGTTGCCTAGGCACCGTCATCCTGAACATTATAAATAGGGTGCCTGGGTCTGTAGTGCACCAATAGAGTTGGACATGTTTTTGTAAATAGACCAAAAATTGAGTTCCTTATACTTTATTGAGAAATAAAGGTTTAGCTTGTTGGCTTGTAAATTTTGTATGCTCTATCTGTGTGTTTATTTACTTTTCATTCTCTGTTCTTATGTACATTTTGTGTACATTCTAAGTGTTTGATTGAGACTAAATGTAAGATCTTAATGTCATCACAAGACAAAAATTTGGTGAGAAATTTAATCCCGTGATAATTAGCAGCTAGCAACCTGGAACCTTCATCAATCATAGGTGACTGAAAGTGGATCTGGAAGGGCCAAATTCATACCAGAGTGAGAATGTTTTTGTGGTTAATTGCACATGAGAAACTAGGTACAATGAGTCTCCTCCAAACTAGGAAGATCAGACCAGACCAGACCTTCATTACCTCAAGCAATTTACCCTCGTTTGCTTCTTAATTTTACTTCCAATGTTAATTCTAACCATGCCAATTTGCCATGGCAAATTTTATTCCCATATGCGTGTGCTAAAATTTGGAATGCTAGGAATATGAGAGTGTTTAGGGGTTGTGTTGGATGGATTTTTGGGGAGGGTTTGAATTGGTTTTTCAAAACTTTTAAAAATCCAAACCCCTCTTTACAAAGATGAAATTCAACATTGAATCCGATCTATACATATATTTGATATGTAACACATATACAAGGGCAGAGCTACTTGAGGACCGGGGGGGCACATGCCCACCCTCAATTTTTAAAAAAAATATTACTTAGATATATTTTAAATAATTTGAAGTATATTTAAGTGTGCCCGGTCTATCATTTTTTGTTCTATCAATTAGTATAGTCCCTGTACCTAAATAATTATAATTTTTTTGACACACATTGGACACTTTAGGTATACATCTATGTAAATTTTTGACATGTCAAACTCATTTTTTTTAAGCTATAGAGATTTCAATTAAAAAAAAGCTATAAAGATTATGACAACTATGTTACTGAATTAAATGAGTGATTAATGACTAATAGCTTGATCATATATATGGAGAAATATTATATTATCTTTTATGCAGTTTGTTTCATTTGTTATGAAGGGGTATAATTAGCCTATTTTGTTTGTTTGTTTTTATTTATGTATGCTATGTTTATCAAAGTTTCACTCTTTTCATATTTTATGAATTTTTAAGTATCGAATACAATATAGTAAATTTGAATATATTATTTTATTTTTATTGATTAGAAGAAAAAAAATTAAATTTTTTTAGTAAAGTGCCCACTCTAAACATAATTTCTGATTCCGCCCCTGCACATATATATGTAGAATCTACATATATATTATAATTATTAATAATTATTTATTTTTTAAATAATTATTTTACTTTTGTTCAATTCAATTCATACTCATAGTAAGAGATATAATTGTATTTTCGGACCCCCTGGACGTATTAATCAACAGCTTAAGGCTGACAGTAGGGGTGTTATGTATGCAAGACTTTTATGTACTACTTAACTATGGTATGCAAATTTCCTTTCAAAAAAAAAAAAAAAAAACTATTTCGGTAAATTAGAAAGGAAAAAGTATAATAATCCTTTGGGGGTGTGGTGATAATTTTACCAGGAAGCAATTGTTACAGCACTTGTTATATCCATCTTGCTCCTTGCGGTTAATTACAATCATGTCCAAGGTACTGACCGAAAAATGAGAAAGAATGAGACTGTCAAAAAATGCTAACTTTCTGACGTGGGACGATCTGGACCCTTTGTTTCTAATCCAAGGGCCGAGGTTGGGGAAAATTTCACTTGTTCACCACCGACTCGCAGAGAAATACATCGCGAGTCGCGACACGTGCCCCAAAACTCTCATTAAGTCTATTTCCATCGGACAGTACTTTTTTGGAACAAGTCCACTTCCCATCGCACTTCGATAAAGTGTGGGCCGTGTAAACCAGCTCTAGAGAGTGGAGGGGAGAGAGAGAGAGAGAGAGCCGATCATCGGAGAAAGTGCTCTTAATTTTGGCGATTTGCCTAAGATTCCGGTGAAATGGTGGCTGGAAAGTCTCCGGACTGGTTACCCTCGGGCTGGATCGAGCAATTTGATGTCAAGAACGGACGTAAAACTAAGGTAATCGAACCTTTTCAGCTCGTTTGTCTTACATATTTCTTGTTTAGGGTTTCAGTTCAGCTGAAGATATTACTTTTACAGTCGTATGAATTGGTACAGATCACTGATATATACATTCGCTAGGGATATTTTTCATAAATTGGTTGTTAGTTCATAGTTGAGCTATTTGATCAGAAGTGTTGGGTCATATCCATAAAAAAGTATAAAAATGCGACCTTTAATATATTGTCCTAGCTTGCTTACAGTGTGTGAGCACAGGTATGTGTGTCTAGCTAATTGTTTGCATGTGTTGGTTACGCATTTGGCTCGATGGAAGAGGAGAGGATTGTGTATGAGATAATGTGGTGTTCAGTTGTGGCAAGTGTTGAGGTTGTGCTAGTTAAAACTGCATTAATGAAATTTCTTAATGACCACCTTATTTATAGTCGTCTTATCTTGTCGAGTGTTACAGCGACTCAGTGATTTGGTGCTGTAAAATTGTCTAGTACCTGAAGAATTAGTGTGAATTTTCGTGGATGGGACACTTTTCTTGACTAAGAAGCACGAACACTACTAATACAGTGCCGTTTTGTTTCAGACACGGGTCGGACAGCCACCTGTGTTGGACATTCCACACAGCGTCTGACACTCCTTTGGTTGAGTGTATCTGAAGAAATAAAAATCAAATATTTTGATACGCCGGTTCTATGAGAATGTTCTTGTTTGCTTGACCCATGTCTTCACTTTGCAACAACGTATTTGTCAAAACACCTTGGTAATCTGAGTGTATCTCTTAGTTTATGCACATATAAATTTTTGTTGGTTTCATGAGATCTATTATCTTTTTGTTGCTGAGAAGATTTGGGGCAAAAAGAAAATATATTTTGGTATGATATTGCAATACGGAATGATAATCCCCAGAATTTCCTTAATTTCTTCAAATTCTTGTCTTGACAACATAATGGTAGAAGATATAAAAAATTTAACATAAGCCTAGGAAACAAACAGTAATCGGAAGCCAACAAAGAAGTAGTATTCCAAAACTGGAATATATGGCTACTGACATTTTTCATCAAGTGAGCCAATTGTGGAGAGGCTGCTCATAATGTATCTGGCTCTTGCAGTATTATTCCAACATGGATACGGGGCAAAAGTTTTATTCGAAGAAAGATGTAATTCGATATGTTACGACAGGAAATCTTCAGAGTGGTGCAGCTCAATCAAGTAGTAAGCGTAATAATAGGCGCTCAGAATACAAACCTGTGCCAGTGAGTTAGAAACTTAAACATTCTGTTGCAAAGTCTTCCATATGATTTGTTATTATATTTATATATTTTTCATAGAATCTTTACTTAACGACGCGTGTTATTGTTTGCAGATTGTAGTGAAAACAAATGAATCTCCTGACTGGTTACCTCAAGGATGGATCATGGAGATAAAAACTCGAAAGAGTGGTTCACAATACAAGGTATCAAATACAAACATCTTTTGATTTTCTTGGATAGATTCTGCTATGTGTCTTGCTATTTGCCTTTTCACTGTGGTTTGAATTATTCTAGCGTGGCTTAGTATTCTCTTTTGCTGTTGTTTTGAGGGATTCCTACTTTCTGATCCTCCAGCAGGCTTGCTGCAGTCCAAAAGTCTGCGCTCATACATCCCCGGTCTTCAGATACCAATCTTCCTGCATTCTCGAGTCTGGATACCCGCATGCTATTTGTGCGTTTGCTTGTGCATGAAATCTGCTATTCTGCAGTTTTGGTTAATATGTACTGAATCATGGGGAAAGTCGAGTGAATTTTTCGTGGTGCTCACAGTTTCTTTTCATTAGCTGGATCTTAGTTTTTCTCTATAGAGGAACACTGTCAAACATTATTTTCCAATTTTATTAGGTCATCGAAGAAGATATTAGTCCTTCTGATGATATAAGAAGATATATCCTTTTCCTGGAGGGGGACTATTTAACTGGTATCTGCATAGGAAAATTGAAATTATTGGTCAAGAGGAAAAATTATCATATAAGTTGTAGGTATTCACTGTGTATGATTGGATATCGAGCTAGTTTTAAGTATATCCATTCCATTTTTTTGTTCTTTGGTTGCTCTCTTTCTGCTTTTTTCTTTTGGTATGGCACTTTATGCTCTCACCTTGAATTGTCGTGTGTAGATAATGAATTAGACTATACAACATCTTCCAACTTTAGAAAGATTATCATTGAAGCTTTTTTTTCTAGAACTATCTTTGGGTAGTATTATTATTTTTCTGGTGATACCATTTTGAATCTCATTTATATTTTGGTATGTTGCAGTGCTACATTGATCCAGCAACTGGAAGCAAATTTTACTCAAAGGCAGAACTGTCGCGATATCTCGAAACTGTACAGTGCAACAGTGGAACAGCCAAAGAGAAGGAAATAGACATTGGCTCTATTAGCAATGTTTGTTCCTTAATCAACCACTTTTCACATTTTTGTTTTCAGTTGTCTTCCACAACACAAACAAGCTGAAAATAATCAATTATGGCATCTTATTTGTATACCAAATACACTATCTTAACTAGCTAGCCGATGTTGTTTAACCAGCTAGGGATTCAGTTTAGTTTAATCTAACATGTAGTAGTAGTACCAATAGTATTAGCCATAACAGTTTGGACCTCTTTAGGGGTTTAGATAAATTTAAAGTTCGAATAAAAATAAACCTTGTTGCAATCATATACAAGTTTCCGACTTTGAAGAGGTCTGTACGAAACATTAGTGCTCAAAACAGCAAAATATGCCTGTGAATTTGGAATTTAAACATTCTCTATTGCATTGGTTATTTTCAATTTCTTATGTTTCTAACCCTTTCAATACAATTGGACACCTGACAAGGAGTTATTATTTGCAGTCTGCAGTGAAAATAGATGAATCTCCTGTGTGGTTACCTCATGGATGGATTATGGAGGTGAAAACTACGAAGAGTGGTTCACAATACAAGGTATCTCACACCAGAAATATGGGAATCTTCTTGGATAGTTACTGCTGCATGTCTTGTGTTCATCTGAAATAGTGAAGTGATTTGGAGCACATGCAGTGGAAGTTGGGATGCAATATTTCTACACTAAGGACCAGTATTTTTCAAAAGGATGTTGGTAGTTTTGTGTCCAATTTTTCCTGAATAAATTAATTGGGAAATTGGAAAAAAAAGTTTCTCTTCCTTCTCTGGCATGTTTCTTGTTTTAATCTCTTAATTTATTAATTGAATCAGGTGTGACTTTGTGAGTGTTTCATACATGCAAAATATTGATCTGGTTTGGACTCAATAACTGGCTCCGTGAGTTGAATCTTAAATTTTTAAAAAATATTATTGAATAGTTAGGTCTTGGCTTAGATAGCCTCTGTAAGCCTTTTTGAAAGTGCAAACATAGTATATTGTATGCATGGCCTGGCTGCAGACAGAATAAATAATGAAGGAGTATAATGATGCCATGTTTAGATGAAGAGATTTATCCAATTCATGAAGTGGCTATTACACTGGGATCTTAATGTGGAAAAATTGAAATTATAGGTAAGGGGAACTGATATCAGCTAAGTTCTATATAGCATTTAGTGTTTGATTGGGAAATTCGAATTGGTTTTTAACCTATTCCATATTTTTCTTTTTAGTCCTTCAGTTTCTCTCTTTTGGCATGGCATTTTGTGCTCTCTGATTATCATTGTATATTTTTAAGTTCTTCAGTTTCTCTCTTTGGCGTGGCATTTTGTGCTCTCTGATTATCGTTGTATACCACTAACCTGCAATATTATTTGCTTGAAAATAAAGTATCTTTTCTGGGAATACATTTTGTCCATTGATGGAAGCAAAATTTTGAAATTGGCTTGTCATGTTTAAGGAATTAATTGGACTATAATTATCATTTATGTTGTTTTTTTTTTAAATTTTTTTTCCCTGTGGTAGTATTAGTTTTCTGTGATACCCTCTGTCATCTCATTCATTTTTCTTATGGCTGCAGTGCTACATTGACCCAGCAACTGGGCACAAGTGTTATTCAAAGCCAGAGCTGTCTCGATATCTCGATGGTGTAAAGTGCAACAGTGGCAAAACGAAGGAGGACATTGGCTCTATTAGCAACGTTTGTTCCATAATCAACTTGCTAATCAAATCTTCTTTCTAGGTGTCTTCTAGAATATACACAAGATGTAGCTAGTTGACATTCAACCTTTATGTTGATCTTACGGCAGCTTATTTGTGTAACCTACCAAATATTTGATCTTAACTCGCAAGCTCATATTGCTTAATCTGGTTTAGTCTTGATCCTTACAAAAGTCCAACTGTTATAGCTTAAGTTATTGGAGCAACGTGTTTGAATAGGTTTAATTTTAGAGTCTTATGTACGGTTGTGGACTTTGAAGAGGTGTCCGTGAAACTTATCTGCCTGCTACTAAAAAAGATAAAAAAGAAACTTGTTGTTTTGGTCTTTATGATGTTGACACATTTTCTGTCTGTAGTGTAATAAAGCATGGTGAGAAAAATGTGTATGATCAATTATGTTTTGTAGCAGGACATTTAAAAAAGTATGCTCAATGTATCTGGAAACTTATATTTGGATTTTACAATCTAGACTTATTGTAAGTGTGATTTTCTTTCAGCATGACCTTGGTGGTTCAACTGGGGAGGAATCCTCTTTGAAGCCAGATGTTTCTCAAAATAGCAAAAATGTAAGAAGCTAAAGTTCGACATCCAAACACAATAAAATTGGCGTTAGAAAGCATTCTATTAACAATTTTGTTTCATGAAATAGGATAATTCTTGCACGCTAATATTATATTTTTTAGCACAAAACATAGTTCTGATTGTTGATGTACTATCTAGGTTGTGGATGAGACTATCTCTGTGGAAGGGCTACCACCAGGATGGATTAAAGCAATAAGGACTAGGAAATATGGGAATGGTAAAAGGAAAGACCCGGTATTGAATCGAAGCTCTGATCCATAATTATTGTAATGTTTTATTGTGCTCCGCCCCCACCCCCCCACCCCCAACAAAAACAAAAAACAAAAAAAGGAAGAAAAAAGGAAAAAGCCCAGGCTGCCACGCACAGTTGCACAAATGTGCAATTGAATTTCTTGGAAAAAGAATGTAATGCATCTTCCATGTGGTCTGTAGTTGCATTCACTAAATGAGTTTTAATTCTGCACTTTGGAAGGATTTTTGATAAAGACCAAATATGTACAGTATTACATTGATCCCAAAAGTGGATACATGTTCCGTTCCACATTGGATGCTAAGCGATATCTGGACACTGGTGATATTGCTATATGCAAAATCAAGCCACAGAAAAGGGACATGGATATGGTGCCGAAAAATGATGACGTCTGGGTAAGGATGCCTTTGTTTGTAATCAAATTACTTGGTGCTTTATTGTTGCTGCAGTTTTTATCAATTCCCTTCTGTATCCCGTTTCCAAATGTTCCAGTTTCACACGTCCCTTTTATTTGAAAGCACAGGTGGTGGTCACTGGTGGAGTATTAGTACTTTTTTATAAGACGTTCATATGAGTACTAGTTGATCTTATCTTGGACAAATGTTGTAAAGATATATCTGTATGCTGCAGGGGTAATGCACGGTTGCATTAAAAAACTTAATCTGAGGCAAAGCCGCAAAGCTAAAGTTAGAATTATTACCTGTTTATTTTAATATTAACACTTGCATGTACAACAGTACAGGCACTTTGCTTCCAGTATTGTCATACTTGGTGAATGTACATGCACTCCGGCAAATGCAGAGGAACTTGCACCTACACACACTTGAATACGGAGACGCCTATAAATGCACAATACACAAGGCGGACTTAGTATTCCATTTATCATGTCTCTTTGTGCTTTTCTCTTTTTGCTTGGCACTTTATGCTCTCACCTTGAATTGCCATGTGTAGACAATGAATGAGACCATACAACATCCTCCAACTTTAGAAAGATTATCATTGAAGCTTTTTTTTTTAAATAGATCTTTCTTTGGGCAGTATTATTATTTGCCTGGTGATACCTTTTCTATCTCATTTATTTTTTGGTATGTTGCAGTGCTACATTGATCCAGTGTCTAGAAGCAAATTTTACTCAAAGGCAGAGCTGTCTCAATATCTTGAAACTGTAAAGTGCAACAATGGAACACCCAAAGAGAAGGAAATAGACACTGGTTCTATTAGCAATGTTTGTTCCTTAATGAACCACTTTTCACATTTTTGCTTTCTGTTAGTCTTCCACAACACAAACAAGCTGAAAATAATCGATCATGACATCTTATTTGTTTACCAAATTATCTATCTTAACTAGCTAGCCCATGTTTTTTAATCAAGTTTAATCTAAAAGACTAAATCCCTAAGAAGTCCAAACTGTTACAGCTTATATTATTCTACCTGTTAGGAAAATTTCAGGTTCAAATAAAAAGAAACCTTGTTACAATCATATGTAAGATTCCAACTTTAAAGAGGTCTACACGAAACATTGTTGCTCAAACACAAAATATGCCAGTGAATTTGAAATTTGAACATCCTTTATTGCATTGGCTATTTTCACTTTCTTATGTGTCAGCACGGGCAGAGCCAGGAAATTAGTCTTGGGTGGGCACTTCAACAAACTTGGTTTTTTTTACTTAGTAGGATGAAATATTTATATTTATTGAAATTATTTTGTCACAATAAAATCATTCAACATAATAGGGCCAAAAACTGGTATACATAAAGCATACAAACAAAACAAAATAAAAAAGATTAATTTTAACATTCTATATAAAAAAAAGATTAATAACAGTCAGTTTCTATTGATTCCAATGATTTTTTATCATTTGAAAGAGATGCACTTCATTACAAATACCATCAAGAATGTCTTTTTATATATATATATATATTATTCTATAACTCATTTGGTTATGCAAGCGAGTTTTATAATTTCTATATTTAAAAAATCTCTCTACAATAAAAATTACAATCGATATAATCAATTTCAAAGTTACAATAGGTAACCCAATGGATACACCATGTGTTTTTTAGTCTTAATTTTTTTTTTGAGTAACAACGTCAATTCGAACCTCTCCGAAGCATGTCCAAAAGTTAATAGTTATTTAGTTATGAGTCTATTCTAATGGACATCATAAGAAAAAAATAGGTTGGCCCAGTTAAATATGTTTAAAAAATATTTAAAACATACATGGTTAATGTTAAGAATTTTTTTGAGGGTGGGCACATAAGCCAATGGTGGTTCTGCCACTGTTGGTCACTGTAAATTGGTCATCTGACAAGGAGTTATTATTTGCAGTCTGCAGTGAAAATAGATGAATCTCCTGAGTGGTTACCTCATGGATGGATTATGGAAGTGAAAACTAAAAAGAATGGTTCACAATACAAGGTATCTCACACCAAAAATCTGGCAATCTTCTTGGATAGTTACTGTTGCTCATCTTGTGTTTATCTGAAAAAGTGAAGTGATTTGGAGCACATGCAATGGAAGTTGGGCTTGCAATATTCCTACACTAAGGACCAGTATTTTTTAAAATGATGTTGATAGTTGTGTCCAATATTTGCAGAATAAATTAATTGGGGAATTGGAAAAAAAAATTCCTCTTCCTTCTCCCCACTTTCGGCATGTTTCTTGTTTTCATCTCTTAAATATTTAATTGCATCAGGTGTGACTTTGTGAGTGTTTCATAAGGGCAAAATATTGATCTGGTTTGGACTTAGTAAGTGGCTCCATGAGTTGAATATTTAGGTCTTGGCTTAAAGATAGCCTCTGTAAGCCTTTTTGAAAGTGTATACCGGGTATATTGTATGGCCTATGGCTGCAGACAGAAAAAATAATGGAGGAGTATAATGATCCCATGTTTAGATGAAGAGATTTATCCAATTCATGGAGTGGCTATTACACTGGAATCTGAATGTGAAAAATTGAAATTATAGGTTAGGGGAACTGATATCAGCTAAGTTCTATATAGCATTCAGTGTTTGATGGGGAAATTCAAATTGGTTTGTAGCATATTCCACATTTTTCTTGTTTAGTTATTCAGTTTCTCTCTTTTGGCATGTCATTATGTGCACTCTGATTATCATTGTATGCTTCTAACCTGTAATTTTATTTGCTTGGCAATAAAGTATCTTTTTTGGGAATACATTTTGGCAATTGATGGAACCAAAATTTTGACATTGGATTGTCATGTTTAAGGAATTAATTGGATTGTAATTATTATTTATGTTTATTTTTGTAATTGTTTTTCCGGCGTTATTGTTGGTTTTCTGTTGTACCCTCTTTCTTCTCATTCATTTTCTTATGGCTGCAGTGCTATATTGACCCAGCAACTGGTCACAAGTGTTATTCAAAGCCAGAGCTGTCTCGATATCTCAAAGGTGTCAAGTGCAACAGCGGCAAAACCAAGGAGGACATTGGCTCTATTAGCAACGTTTGTTCCATAATCAACTTGCTAATCAAATCTTCTTTCTAGATGTCTTCTCGAATATACACAAGATGTAGCTAGTTGACTTCAACCTTATGTTGATCTTATGGCAGCTTATTTGTGTAACCTACCAAATATATGATCTTAACTAGCAAGGTCATATTACTTAGTCAGGTTTAATCTTAATCCTTACAAAAGTCCAAAACTGTTGTAGCTATGTTATTGGAGCAACGTGTTTGAATAGTTTTAATTTTAGAGAAAGAGCCATTGACACAATCTTATGTATAGTTGTGGACTTTGAAGTGGTCTCCGTGAAACTTATCTGCCTGCTACTAAAAAAGATTAAAAAGGAACTTGCTGTTTTGGTCTTTATGATGTTAACACTTTTTCAGTATTTAGTGTAATAAAGCATCGTGAGAAAAATATGTGTATTATCAATCATGTTTGTAGCAGGGGAGAGCCGCTTGGCGTTGTATGCTCACTGTAGGTGGAACCTTATAATTGCAGTTTACAATCTAGATTTATTTTTAAGTGTGCTTTTCTTTCAGCATGACCTTGGTGGTTCAACTGGGGAGGAATCCTCTTTGAAGCCAGATGTTTCTCAAAATAGCAAAAATGTAAGAAGCTAGAGTTCCACATCCAAACACAATAAAATTGGCATTAGCAAGCATTCTATTAACAATTTTGTTGCATGAACCTGGCTATTTCTTGCACTCAAGTATTATATTTTTAAGCACAAAATATAGCTCTGATTTTTGATGTACTATCTAGGTTGTGGATGAGATTCTCTCTTTGGAAGGGCTTCCACCAGGATGGATTAAAGCAATAAGGACTAGAAAATATGGGAATGGTATAAAGAAAGACCCGGTACTGAATCGAAGCTCTGATCCATAATTATTGTAATATATTATTGTGCTCCCCACAAAAAAAAAAAAAAGGAAGAAAGAGAGCAAAAACCCAGACTGCCACGCACAGTTGCACAAATGTGCAATTGAATTACTTGGAAAAAGAATGTAATGCATCTTCCATGCGGTCTGTAGTTGCATTTTCACTAAATGAATTTTATTTCTGTACTTTGAAAGGAGTTTTTGATAAAGACCAAATCTCTACAGTATTACTTTGATCCTGAAAGTGGATACATGTTCCGTTCCACATTGGATGCTAAGCGATATCTGGACACTGGTGATATTGCTACATGCAAAATCAAGCCACAGAAAAGGGACAACAACGATATGGTGGCACCGAAAAATGATGACATCTGGGTAAGTATGCCTTGGTTTATTATCAAATTACTTGGTGGTTTATTGTTGCTGCAGTTGTTATCAATTCTATTCTTTATCCATCCTGTTTCCAAATTTTCCAGTTTCACACATCCCATTGTGTAGTTGAAAGAACAGGTGGTCACTGGTGGAGTAGGAGTAGCTTTCTTTAAGACGTTCATATGAGTACTAGTTGATCTTATCTTGGACAAATGTTGTAAAGACATCTGTATGCTGCATGAGTAATGCATGGTTGCATTAAAAAACTTAATCTAAGGCAAAGCTAAAGTTAGAAGGATGACATGTTTAGTTTCTTTTTAACACTTGCATGTACAACAGTACATCACCTTAGGGCTTCCAGTATTGTCATACTTGGTGGATGTACATGCACTCAGGCAAACTCAAAGGAACTTGAGGCTACACACGTGAATACGGAGACGCCTATAAATGTACAATACACAAGGACTACTTAGTATTCCATTTGTCATGTCTCTTTGTGCTTTTCTCTTTTGGTATGGCACTTTATTCTCTCAACTTGAATTGTTGTGTGTAGACAATTAATTATACCGTATAACATCTTCAACTTTAGAAAGATTATCATTGAAGCTTTTCTTTTATAGAACTATCTTTGGGCAGTATTATAATTTTTCTGGTGATACTGTTTTGTATCTCATTTATTTTTTGGTATGTTGCAGTGCTACATTGATCCAGCAACTGGAAGCAAATTTTACTCGAAGGCAGAACTGTCTAAGTATCGCGAAACTGTACAGTGCGACAGTGGAACAGCCAAAGAGAAGGAAATAGACATTGGCTCTATTAGCAATGTTTGTTCCTTAATTAACCATTCACATTTTTGTTTTCAGTTGCCTTCCACAACACAAACAAGCTGAAAATAGTTTTATTTGTTTACCAAATAATCTATCCTAACTAGCTAGCTCATGTGTTTTGATCAAGTTTAATCTATAAGGCTAAATCCCTAAAGAAGTCCAACTGTTATAGCTTATATTATTCTACCTGTTAGGAAAATTTCAGGTTCAAATAAAAAGAAACCTTATTACAATCATATATAAGATTCCAACTTTGAAGAGGTCTACATGAAACATAGGTGCTCAAACACGAAATATGCCATTGAATTTGAAATTTGAACACCCTTTATTGCATTGGCTATGTTCACTTTCTTATGTTTCTAACCCTTCAATACGGTTGGTCACTGTAGATTGTTCACTTGACAAGGAGTTATTATTTGCAGTCTGCAGTGAAAATAGATGAATCTCCTGAGTGGTTGCCTCGTGGATGGATTATGGAGGTGAAAACTAAGAAGAGTGGTTCACAATACAAGGTATCTCACACCAAAAATTTGGCAATCTTCTTTGATAGTTACTGCTGTGCGTCTTGTGTTCATCTGAAAAGGTGAAGTGATTTGGAGCACATGCAATGGAAGTTGGGATGCAATATTCCTACACTAAAGACCAGGACTTTATAAAAGGATGTTGGTAGTTTTGTTTTCAATTTTTCCTGAATAAATAAATTGGTGAATTAGAGAAAAAAATATATCATCTTCCTTCTCCCTACTTTCGGCATGTTTCTTGCCGCCATCCTTATTAAAAGATTTCCACATGCTAGACCTAAAATTTAGTCTGCACGTGAGGGGTGTGTTGAAGTACAAATACTAAAGTTACACCCGTCTAAGTAGTTAGCTGGTTTGGACTGAATAACTGATTCATGAGTTCAATCTTCAATTTTCAAAAATTTAAAGTCTTGGCTAAAAGGTAGCCTTATGGAGGAGTATAATGATGCCATGTTTTGACGAAGAGATTTATCCAATTCATGGAGTGGCTATTACACTGGCATTTGAATGTGAAAATTGAAATTATAGGTAAGGGAAATTGATATCAGCTAAGGCTTATGTAGCATTCAGTGTTTGATTGGGAAATTCGAGTTTTGTTTTTAGTATATTTGCCATTTTTCTTTTTTGTGCTTCAGTTTCTCTCATTTGGCATGGTATTTTTTGCTCTCTGAATATCATTGTATACCACTAACCTGTAATCTTATTTGCTTGGCAATAAAGTTAATTTTTTCTGGGAATACATTTTTGCCATTGATGGAAGCAAAATTTTGAAAATCGATTGTATGTTTAAGGAATTACTTGGACTATAATTATCATTTATGTTGTTTCATGTAATTGTTTTTGCAGCAGTATTATTAATTTTTTGTGATGTCCTCTTCCATCACCTTCATTTTTCTTATGGCTGCAGTGTTACATTGATCCAGCAACTGGGTACAAGTGTTATTCAAAGCCAGCGCTGTCTCGATATCTCAAAGGTTTTAAGTGCAACAGTGGCAAAGCCAAGGAGGACATTGGCTGTATTATCAATGTTTGTTCCATAATGAACTTGCTAATCAAATCTTCTTTTTAGGTGTCTTCTAGAATATACACAAGACGTAACTAGTTGACATTCAGCTGTATGTTCATCTTATGGCAACTTATTTGTATAACCTACCAAATATATGATCTTAACTAGCCAGGTCATAATACTGAATCAGGTTTATCTTAATCCTTACAAAAGGTTCAAACTATTATAGTTTATGTTATTGGAGCAATGTGTCTGAATAGGTTGAAGTTTAGATGGAAAGAACCATTGACACAATCTTATCTATGTTTTGGACTTTTAAGAGGTCTCTGTCACTTATCTGTCTGTTACTGAAAAAGATGAAAAAGCAACTTACTGTTTTGGCCTTTGTGATGTTTACGCTTTTTCAATATTTAGTGTAATAAAGAATCGTGAGAAAAATATATGTATTATAGCAGGGCATGTTAGAAAGTATGCTCAATGTATCTGGGAACTTATATTTGCTTTTACGCTCTAGACTTATTTTAAGTGTACTTTTCTTTCAGCATGACCTTGGTGGTTCAACTGGAGAGGAGTCCTCTTTGAAGCCAGATGTTTCTCAAATTAGCAAAGATGTAAGAAGCTAGAGTTCCCCATCCAAACACAATAATATTAGCGTTATAAAGCATTCTATGAACAATTTTGTTTCATGAATCTGGTTAATTCATGTGATTATTATATTTTTAAGCACAAAATATAGCTCTGATTTTTGCTGTCCTAAATCCTATCTAGGTTGTGGACAAGACACTCTCTCTGGAAGGGCTACCACCAGGATGGATTAAAGAGATAAGGAAAAGAAAATACGCGAGTGGTACAAAAAAAGATCCGGTACTGAATCCAACCTCTGATCCATAATGATTGGAATTTTTTATTGGTCACCCCCGTGACCCACTAAAAAAGAGCAAAACACAGAATCGCTTGCATAATTGCGCAAATGTGCATGTTAACTACTTGGAAAAAGAACATAATACATCTTCCATGCCGTCTCTAGCTGCATTTTCAACTAAATTAATTCTACTGCTGTACTTGGAAATGATTTTTGATAAAGACCTGATCTCTACAGTATTACATTGATCCTGAAAGTGGATACATGTTCCGCTCCACATTGGATGCTTTGCGATATCTGAAAACTGGTGGTATTGCTACATGTAAAATGAAACCAAAGAGAATGGACGTCAACGATATGGTGCTTAAACATGAGGACATCTGTGTAAGTGTGCCTTGGTTGGTAATCAAAGTACTTGGCGCTTCATTGTTGCTGCAATTGTTATTGATTCTATTCTGTATCCACTTCTGAATTTTTCAGTTTCACGTGTCCCTTGTGTAGTTGTAAGCACAAGTGGTCACTGGAGTAGGAGCACGTTTTTGTAAGACATTCATATGAGTACTAGTTGATCTTATCTTGGGCAAATGTATAGACATCTCTATATGCTACAGGGGTAACGCATGATTGCATTAAAAAACTTAATTTGAAGCAAAGCTAAAGTTAGGAGTATGACATGTTTAGTTTATTATCCACACATGCATGTACAACGGTACGGGCACTTTAGATATTCCGGTATTGGCATACATAGTGAATGTGCATGCATTCAGGCAAACAAAAGGAACTTTCACCTGCACACATGCGAATTCGCAGAAGCCTACAAATGCACAATACGCAAGGACGACTTAGAATTCCAGTTATCATGTTGAAATTCAGTAGATGATATTTCTCATCAGACATGGCCGTTATCCAATTATTTGTAATCTACTAATTATTGCAGACTTGAACGTTGCAATATAACTCAGATGTGCCAAGGTACTTGGTAACTTGTATTAGGCAGCACGCGCATCCTTCTTATACTTGCAACTTTATTGGTTAAAAGCGGTGCCAAAGCTACTGGCGGTCAAGGTTTACAGATTGTGCTGTGTGATCATTATTTGCTTCACTGATCCTGCTCAGAACTTTTTATCTCTGTTTTTTCAATACATTTTTGCTGAGTCGCTCTGTGGCCTTAAGTTCATTCTTCAGAATTCTTAGAGGTCAAGTACAAAGTTGATTCATGGCTAACAGAGTAAAAGAGGAAAAATATAAAAGGTTGTTTTTTTTTTTTGTCTTTGTTCCACTGATACCTGATACTTTTTTGGCCTCTGCTTGGAGCACACCTTAGTCCAAATCCTCTGACTTTGTCATGAGTTTTTGCAAACAATATGCCTGTTAACACCTCTTATGGCAATTATGATCATATGATTGTTGCTGTCCTTCAATTTCAGTGTTGATTACTTTTCAAGTACCGCCCTGCTATTGGAACATTTTGCTGAATGGAAGTTCTAATTGTTGGGAACTCTCTCCTTGCCTTTTGTCTCTCAATAGGCTCCATCCGCAGTTGGAGGGAAGAAAAGGAAGCATTCTACTTCCAAAAGACGACTATTTGAAGGTGAGAAATCAAAATATGATACACATATCTTCACTTACTATCAATGCTATTATGTGTTAAAACAACTTGTACTGCTATTTGAGTGATTATTATTCCCTTACTTACGACATAGGACTTAATGTTGCAGGTAAAGAAAGAAGCGGTAGTAGTGGCTTAGCAGCATTCGAAGCCAAGAGCTCAAAGGAAAGGCGAACCAATGGTTTTAAGAGAAAACATGGTTTGACAGTGTCTGAAAACGGGTCTGCTTCTACTCCTGCAACTGATATTTTTCCAGAGGAGACATTGCCCCAGAATGTGATGGAAGAGAATAGCAAGAAAAAGACGTGGATTGGCTCGAGGAATTCCATGGAAAGAGGGCTTAGGCGAACTTCAAAAAGGCTTGCTGGGATTAAACCTGAGATTCAGGACAAATTGGAATCAAGTGAAAGTGCTCTGGCTGCAGCCAGGAAGTCCACTGAAATAGAAGCCAATCCATCTCCCACTTTGGTCCTGGATGGTGCAGCTAATAGAGTGCCCGAGCTTGTGACAGAGCTAGAAGCAGAGACCACAAAAGGTCATGCTTCCATAGACAAAGAAGCTGTGTTGGATATAGAACCATCGATCGAAAACAAAAGGCCTGTGGATATATCGCAAGTGTCACTAGGAATGCAGACAACTGAGAAACAAGATGAGGGGAAGCCAGAATCCCAAGATTCTCGAGGCTTATATTCATTGGGAGACTCTTGGTCAGATCCATGTCTAGACTTTGCATTCAAGACTCTTACAGGGGCAATACCAGTTGAAGATAATCCAATTCAGGGGCATCTCCAGCAACAACCTGACCCTTCTTCTATCCAAGAAGAGGGTTGTTTTGGACTGCCCGAGTCTGGCATGCCCAGCTTTTTCCAAAATGATGTTCCAGCTCAGGTTGATTCACCCGAGAAACGTGTGCCCCCGCTGAATCCTGCATTCGTGCCCCAGGGAAATGCCAACATACCCGGCTGCAGCTGGCTTCGTCCTCAGCAACCTAGCTTGGACCCGGGGACCAGCAACATCAGACAAGGGTGAAAATAAGAGGTTGGCAAATTTTGCCCTCTAGGTGCGCTAGCTTATGAAGCTGAAAGATGGATAATTTTTTGCAGAGAACATACAGCTTGCTAGCTATAAACCCTGGATAATGTTTTGGCACCTGTTAAATATTTTCTTTCGAATCTGTGCTTTTTCCTACATCCTTTAATGTGGTAATCGATATCTTGAGATGCCACCAGGTTGAAGCCAATCGTGGAAAAATTAAAAGATAAAAGAGATTTCTAACACTACAAGAATTAGGGATTTTTAAGACATTTTTTGTGATAAGTTTGTTCACCGTCATTAAAAAAAAAAAACGTGTTTTTAAAGATTTTTTTTTTTTTTGGACTATTGTCATAAAAGGGTTATTTTTCATTATAACAATTGGAGTATCAAAATTTTTATGTCGGCAACAAATCCTCTTAAATAATATTTGCTGTAGAAAATAATTTTTTTTGTGATGGTATTACTGTCACAATTTTTTTTTTTTTTTTTTTTTGTGGCGGTGGATACAGTTGACACAATTTTTTTTCTTCTTAAAAGACCTTAATGTTTACTTAATTTTTATAGTCTGAAATATTTCGTTTTTGCTTGACCCACCAATTGTGATATTTATTAACAGATAAAAAATTGAAATAGTTTTTTAGACAATATCAATTAAACGAGTTTGTCACGTCAATATTGGGTTATTTGTCTTTGATGTTAACACAATCTCTTAATTGTTTGTATTAATTAATAGGTCACGTCACTTTTAAGTCTATCTCATGTAAAACTAATTATAGATTTATAATTGAAATTAAGAAAAATTACTACTGAATTTTTGGCCAAATCAACAATTATTATAATTATGATGTGAGCAAAAATAATTATGAGTGTTATAATTTAAAATTCGAAATAAAGCATGCAAACAGTAGTTAGATCATTAAAAATATAACATGCAATATAAATAAATACAAAAAATGTATAAACATGTAATCCATATAAACTAAATAAATTAATTTCGAAAGAGCAGACTTGCAAGTCCGAGATGTATGTGATCATTATCCTAATGCAGCTGAGCCTCCCCACGTGAGAGTACTGACAGACACCAGCGATTCCAAAATCCAACGTAAACGCTCGCAGCAACACCTTCTCAATGGTCACGTCTACTAGAAGGTTGAAGTGAACCTGACTCAAATCAAATTGTCCCAAAAATAAAATAATAGATAATAATTAAAAAGTATGTAAAGATTTTTGAGTGGATTTTCGTTACTGCCAAAACCTATCTCAACAACCCCTTATATAGCCATTGTGTATGTATCGTACACATGATACTATTCAATTTTTTTTTTCATCTGTTTGGCACATGATGACTTTTCAATGGTTTGTACATGTTGACTTTTCAATGATTTTTATTGTTAAGCCTTGAATAGTCTTAAAACCAATTTTAAGGTCAAAAATTATTATTCTTGAATATACACATTAAATAAGACAAAAAAATTTGTAACTGAAATTCACAAATTAAAATGAAAATTCAATAAAAGTTTTAAAAACTTAATTTTATTCTTACATGTCATGTTTGAGTACGATCCTATTAAAAATTATCATCATCATCCAGCACAACATGTGAACCTAAATAAAAGAAACCCATGCCACATATATGATTAAAGCATACTTTCTATATTTCTATCTAATAGGTTTAATTTCTCATTCTTTATTTCCTTGTAAACCATATAACAAACTAAATAACTGCATGTATAGCAGCAGATCTTGTGCCCATCACTACATGTGCATCAGTTTATTAGACTCGTAGAGACACTTTCTCATATAGCCATGAAAGGAAAGAGCCTTATGGGCAGAACACAACCCTGTAGTTGGTACCAGCAGGGCAAGTGAACAAGCTTGTTGGATCATCCTGAGGGTAGCTATAAGCATCGGGGCACCTCTCCTTAAAGAACTTGGAGAAATCAGTAGGCCCACAGCTCCCAGGCCCATCAGTGCAACAATATTGATTGGTTTTGAACACTGTGCATGGATTGTTGCAGCCACCGGGAGCCCGTAATTCAGCCGGACACTGGTCGTTGATCGGAGCGGTGCATCTGAGGTTACGGCACACATTGGTGGTGGGGCTGAACTCCATCGGAATATTGAAACCATCAACAAGAGAAATGTCGACATAGTCCAAGTTGTTAGGTTGGTTTAAGGCAAATTCAGCTAAGGTGTTTGGGGGTGAGCCATAGCCTTGGCATTCAAGGCGACCACAGTCACCGGTATCGCATTTGCCTTGGCCATTAGCATCAAAGTTGCAATTGGTTCGGCCCCAAATACGAGCCTGGATCGTGCCAGGGTTCACATTGATGTTCCAGGTCTGGCCTTGGTCGAGTCGCCTGCCTCCACCGGGGGAGGCAGCCGCCCAGACGGTGTAGGGACATCGGTTTGTGATATCAAATGTTGCTGCATTGGTGAAGGTGGAAGTGAAGTACAGGGTAAAGAGAAGGGAAAAAAAAACATACATTGTTTTAGTTAAGCTCATAGTGGTAGTTGGTATAAAGTGGATGAAGGTTTGGTTATGTGCAAGTATGATGGTATTGTGTATGTGAGCCAAAGGGCTGGGGGAGTTTATATAGAGGAGTGGAGGTCTTTATGTGGCATTTACGTGGTCATTTCCACCATAAGTTTTTCAAAGGAAAATTAGAGGTTTTGTTGGACTTTTCTTCATGCACTAGAAGACATGAGTCAAGGAGTGAAATGTGTCCATTAGGAGGAGTTTTAGTTAGGCCAATCTATTCATGTATTCATTTTGAATTTTTTGACAGCAGGCAATGATATCACCTCTTGAATGGAACCCTTGCTAATTATAAGAATTTCATACCCAGTCATTTAAAGGGTATGACCCTTTCTTTTATATGTGAATAGGCTAGCCCATAATCGACAATCAAATCTCCTAAAAAAATAAAAAATGTCACACAAAGTATTGTAACGTATCAATTAAATGAGTCCTAGAAGTCCGTCTTTACCTTGATTGTTACGTCCTCCATACATGTTATTTACATAAAAGAGCTAGCTCATGTGGGGAGGAAAAAAAAAATCAGAAGGGAGATTAAGCCATTTCAATATGAAAATCATTCGAATGACATTTTTTCAGATAATAAAAAAAGCGAAAGAAAAAAAAAGAATTACTCCTGTGACCCAATACTTATAATGCCAAATATAAACAGAAAAAAAATCTCAGGCTCCATAGAGGGGCCAATGAAAATGAACCCTTGGCCGTTTCCACATACATTGAGACTTGACTTCTTAGCCTAACAGTCCAAGTGCGATTTGGGAATTTAACGAAACGGGCATAAATCTAGACCGTCCATTGCTGTCAATATCTCTTGTCTAATGTTGAAGATCACCATAAATTAAACACACATGGACTGCAAAAAAAAAGAAAAAGTCAAGAACAAAGTTTGGTGAACCACGTCTTCAACCCCGTAGCTTCTCATATTAGGTCCCTATCAGTTCCGAAAACTAGCAGCCACAGTTTACTTTTCTTCTCCCTAACTCTTTTTTTTTTCCCTATTTTTTGCTGATTTTCCTACAATCGGAACTTTCGAAAATTTTATAGCATTGTTATGTGACCCTTTTTAATTATATATAGCACCATAAGACAATCTATTCACTATCCCAGAAAATGTAACATCGGTATATGATCATTTTTATAGTTGTCCCACGCGATTTAGAATTAAGTCTCGCAATCTATATAGCGTGGTTTTTTTTCTTCTTCATTTTACAAATAAGATAGATTTATCGTTTACATAAAATAATTGACAAATGATTAAATGTTACGTAACAACGAAGAAAGACTTTAGTTACGATTAGACGATTCGGTTTAAATTTGATAGTTCTTTCCTATGAAAGGCAAACTGTTTGGACTGCTAGAATGTAGCTTTCCCGGAAAAAAAACACTTATCAATTGACTTCGACCCATACATTGATTAATAGTCATAAATCATGTCCCGCATGTTCGGGTAAATGTTGGAGATGTCATTTTTTCTAGATAGAGTTTGGCATGAAGAAAAGTAGGAGTTATCCTCAATTTATGGTTCATTTCTTTTCAGTCAGTTGTGGAATAAATCATTTGATCTATATAGACTCGACCGACAAGTTATTTTAGTTTTCAGAAATTCGATTTTTTTTTATCATGATGGAGTGGATTTTAATTCAGATTTGGTCTGAATTTAAATTTGATTAATCGAACATTAAGTGAAATTGACATAATTAACACGTTTAACTAATAATAGAAAAATAAAATACTAATTATTTGTTATTGTTTATTAGGTATTGACATAATTATTGTACAAAAGAGGCATTTTTACTCATTATTATTGTTATGTTTATTAAATTAATTTTTAATTTATAGAAAAAGTATGATTATAGATTCAATTAATTAATAATAGAATCTTAAACTTAAATCTTAGCATTAAGTTCTTTATTCGAGATTTATATGAGTCAACAAGAATATGAACATAAAAATAAACAGATCAATCTTTACGACATGATTAGTTAAATAAATTGGTTTAGGGTTGATTAGTGCTCGACACGAACCTGCAATGACATGCCACTATTTTCACCCCTAAAATTTAGTGGTTATTTGATGAAGTTGAGTTGAAATAAAGCCGCAATTTTTCTAAATTCAAATATAGATATTATTAGCTTTTAAACCTCACCAGATTCAAATATTAAGTCTCAAAATGAACTTTTTTGGATAATTGGATTGGATTTTTTGAATTTGATTCGGATTGAGATGAGCCGAGATCCCATGTATATTCAATTCATAGTGGGTGTTCACCTATATGGCAAAGGGGAGACGACTCTCTCCTAATGTGGGACGAGAGGTAAAAGCTACTGGATGTTCACCCAGGTCAGCTAGAATCTTTCCGTGGAAGGGATGAATTCTCCTTACAAAAAGGCAGGTGGCTAGGAGGTACCTCCTCCATAGTGGGTGTTCACCTATATGATAGGGGGGAAGATGACTCTCTCACGATGTGGAACAAAAAGTAAAAGCTACTAGGTGTTCACCCAAGTCAGCCAGAATCTTTATGTGGAGGGGAAGAATTCCCCTTATAAGTAGATTGGAAGTGGGATTCAAATAACATTGTTTTTTTTTTTTTTTTCATTTTTGAGATTAGAAGAAGACCTGATAAACTTTATCATAAATCGGTGGCCAATCTCGTGTTTGAGGTTTTCTAACTAAGTGCTCTTGCCCTAGTCAAAACTCACTTGCTAATATTTCACACCTGAAAGAAGCCTAGCTTGTAGTTTGTATTTAATTAGTAACTATTTAAGATTATCCATTCTTCTCGAACGCTATACTTAATGAATAATTGCTACGCAAATAGAAAAAAGAGATAACAAATATAATCTAAATGATGTAACAACTGATATATTATGTATATTTTAAATTAATAAAAGTGAGATAAAAAATATCATTATTACAATTTCACTTTTAATCGTCTTCAAGATAATTAGAAGCATCTCAAACATCTATCTTTGAAAAACCTCATGTGGCATCTTGTTTGAGTCGTGCTTGAGGTGCGTGTATTCTTTAAAATCGTAAATCGAATTATTTGCCTTCGACACTAATTTAAGTTATAATAATGAATCGTGTCATTTTAAAATTATCAACTTTTTTGGAACTACACGTGGAAAAAATTGTCACCCTTACTAAATATGAACCGAAAGAAATGAAAACCCTTGGTATAATGTGATCAAAGGAACACTTTCGATGTCTCCCTTTAACATCCTTTATTCACTTGTAATCATAGAACAAGACTACGTGTCTGCATGTGTTGTAATCGTGCAACAATTATGGTAAATAGTAAAGAATCAAATAATTAAGAAAGAAGGAGAAAATAACACACAGAGATTTACGTGGTTCGGCAATGTGCCTACATCCACGAAAGCGAGCGGCCGTTCTTTTTCATTATTTAAAGTAGGGTTACATCTTAAGTATTTATATAACCCTAATACGGACGTATTTACAAAAAATACTCTGTACCGTACCGCGGGGGCGTTGCCCCTGCACCCCCAACTAATCAGCGTCCCCTTTATATAAATCCCGCAAGGCAGATGCCGTCGCGGGCTCCGCTCCGCTACGTTTCGCTTCGCTCCACTCCGCTACGCTCCGCCACGTTTCGCTTCGCTCCACTCCGCTACGCTCCGCCCGTTCCGGCATCTGCCTCCTTACCATTATACACACAGCAAATATGAGCCACACATACTCTAACAGCATGTATAGCAGCAGATCACGTGCACATCACTACACATGTGCATGAATTTATTACAATACCGTAGTATATGAAAATTCTAAGTATCTAATCACTTTCTCATATAGCCATGAAAGGATAGAGCTTCATGGGCAGAACACCACTCTGTAGTTGGTGCCACTAGGGCAAGTGAACAAGCTTGTTTGGTGGTTTAGGGCAAATTCAGCTAGGGTGTTTGGTGGTGTGCCATAGCCTTGGCATTCGAGGCGACCGTTGCAGTCACCGGTCTCACATCTGCCTTGGCCATTGGCATCAAAGTTGCAATTGGTTCGGCCACAAATACGAGCATTGGTCGTGCCAGGGTTCACATTGAGATTCCAGGATTGGCCCTGGTCGAGTCGCCTGCCTCCATCAGGGGAAGCAGCCGCCCAGACGGTGTAGGAACATTGATTTATGATATCAAATGTGGCTGCATTGGTGAAGGTGAAGCATAGGTTAAAGAGGAGAGAAGAACACACCCATGGTTTTTGTTAAGCTCATTTTGGTATTTGGTATCAAGTGGAGGAAGGTAGGTTGTGTTTAATTTTAGGCTTAATTTGGCAAGTATGATGGCTTTATAGGGTTGTGTATGTGAGCCAAAGGGGTGGGGGGGGGGGGGGGGGGTGGTTTATATAGAGGAATGGAGGCCTTTATGAGTAGTTTACGTGATCATTTCTACCATAAGTTTTTGGGTAAAATACACTTTTAGCCTCTAAAATATGTATTCATTGTCTATTTGATCTCCAATCTTTCAATTGTGTCTATTTGATTCCTAAGGTTTTTAATTTGTATCTATGTGGTCCAATTCCAAAAGTTCATAAAAAAAATCGTTAATATCTTTAGTCAAACTCTAATCACGTGAGACCAAATAGACACAAATTAAGAACTAAATAAATATAAATTATGAATTTTATGGACCAAATAGACATTATAGACATATTTTGGGGAGTAAAATTGTATTTTATCCTAAATTTTTCTAAGAAAAATCAAAGATTTTGTTGGACTTCTCTTCATGCACTAAAAGACATGAGTGAAGGAGTGGATGTGTCCAAATCCAATACGTGGAGTTTTAGTTAGGCCAATCCATTCATGTGATAAAAATTGAAACAAGAAAAATGGGCATTCAGGATTTGAAATGTTTTGAGACAACCCTAGTGGGTAAAAGATGATGGCGTTACTATAAGGTGGAAAATGCTATTTATACTTGAAAAAATAAACGACTAATCAAACCTGGTGGTGTTGTCTTCTACATTTAGAAAATAAATATGAACAACAAAACAAGGCCAACAATTCCATTTCAATTGTGGGTGAGAAATCATTTCACCTCTTGAATGAAATTCTTTGCTAATTAGCAGAGTTTCATACTCGGATTATTTAATGATAAGATTAAGAGTTCCTTGTTGGGGAATCGATAAATTATACGCCTTCGAGTTAAATCATAATGACTTACTTCAATTTTGACTCTATCTCTCAGTAATATTCGTATAAAATTACGTTGGATCTTTCCTGGATTTAAGCATTGGTTAGGTAAGCGTCATGCAATAAGATGAGTAGTTATACACCCTATAGACGATCCCCATGGGGTGGTGAAGGGAGGGGCCCAATTGGTAGAAAAAACCCATAACCCCTTGGGGTTATCTTACACTTGGAAGAAGAAGTAAAAAAAAGAATAAATATAGTAATAATTTGATTATGAGACAAATGTATGTATTTTAATTAGGGTCGTATTCTATGGTTATGATTCTACCATATATTGTCTTTTTCATTCCGTTGAAAATCGAATTTAAGGTATAGACGCTTATGACCTCCCCCTCTATGCCCTGCAATAATGATATCTCTAGAATTACGACCTTTACCACAATGATGCTGTCCATGAAAACGCTATTTAATGGAACTTTAGCTTTAGTTAGTCGTGACTAAAAAATCACCGATTTTGCTTGGTGGGCCGAGAATGCCTGACTTATCAATTTATCTGGTAAACTACTGGGGGTTCATGTAGTCCATGCTGGATTAATTGTATTCTAGGTTGGAACAATGAACCTATTCAAAGGTTTACCTTCCGAAATTTCTTTTGGTAATTTTGAAGTAATTTTACAGTCAGAGCAATTTTATTTGAACGAAATACTATTAGAACATATCAAAAAAAAAATTATAATAATACAGTGAGCCAAATACTTACTTATCGTGCCAAATATAATGGAAAAAAAAAAAAACTCAGGATCCATAATGGGGCCTGCGAAAATGAACCCTTATCTCTACATTTCTGATTTTCCACATACATTGAGACTGGACTTCGTAGCCTAACAGTCCATGGGCATAAATCTAGACCGTTAATCTCTCTTGTCTAATGTTGAAAATCATCATATATTAAACACACATGGACTGCAAAAGTCCAGAACAGAGTTTAAGTGAACCACGTTTTCTGTCCGTTGCTTCTCATGTTAGGTCCGAATCAGCTTCGAAAACTTGGGACCATTGTTTACTTTTCTTTTGCCCATTACTATTTTTTTTTACTGATTTTGTTACAATCTGAGCTGTTGAAAGTTATATATATTGTTATCTAACCGTCTCGATTATGAATAATATCATGCTAATCGGAAAAAAAAATAAGAAAAAATGAGACCAACTAAGCTATCTTTTTTTAGAGAACGAAATGATAAATAAATAAAAAAACCCGATATAAATGTTGATTTTTTCACCGCTTAAATTGTTAGTAAATCACTACTATATATACGAAGAAAGATGCATCACATTTATCGTATCAACTATTACATCATTTGGACTGTCCTTTTGTTTTGTTAAGGTAGCTATCATGGTCATATGACATATTCATTATGTCATAACAAAGAATTTAATGTTAAAATTTGATAGTCCTTTCCTATGAGCTGGAAAAACTGGGTACATGACTTTGATACATCTAAGTAAACATCTCGTATTAAAAATTGAATCGATCTTGTAATGTTTATATTTTAAATAATAATTTAATTTTTTTAATTACACAATTTAAAATTAAAATAAATAGAGATGTAGGTATAGATTGATAAGATTGTTTGACATTGGAGGCCAAGAAGAGAAGTTGATGTTTTATAGCAGATTTTTTTTTTTTTTTTTGATAAATTTTGTATAATTGAATCAAAGCGGATAAAGATTGGATCAATTTTAATCGTTATTGTGCTTATAAGTTAAGAATTCAATTTTATAAATGTAATATTAAATAGATATCTTGTACACTTTTAACCCTCAAATATATATTTTTATTGATTTCCTTTGTGACGAATCACTTATTATGTATTTAAGCAGTATTCATTATATATAAATAAGTTTTTTATTATTAATGATAAATAATCTGTCAAAAAAAAATTAAAAAATATATATATCAGAGGGTATCTAGATCCTAGTCATGGGATGTGTACCTATTCTAGATAGAGTTTGGCACGAAGAAAAGTAAGAGTTTTCAAATTTAGTCAGAAATTTCGAAATGGCAAACATAATCCATACAGACTTGACCGACTAGGTATTTGACTTTTCAGAGGCTCCACTCTTGGTCAAGATGGAAAGGATTTTAATCCGAAATCAATTCGAATTTAAATTTAATTAATTAAATATTAATTAATATTATTAACTGATTATCTAAATTTGAAAAACTATAGTTCACCATTTTTTTGATATACTAGTAACTAATTCTTTGTTTATCCGATCAAGATTATAAGTTGGTATATATAAATGTGTATAATAGTAATTTAATGATTATTTGATGAAGTTGAGTTAAAGGAAGACATAACTTTTCAAAATTCAGATATTATCCATATAATTTACTCTAATAGAGCCTAGATTGCATTGCATTGAAAAAACTGTCAAATAATTATACTGTTTTTTTTTAAATTTGATTTGGGTTGAAACTGGTTCAAATCTCTTTTGCATTTCGTCCTTAGCAAGACCATAAGGAATTATATCTTATGAATACGTTAATGTTGGTGTAGATGACCTATCTTTGATCAGATTAAAGAGAGGAGTAGTTGAGGTACACGTAAGCTAATCCAAATACCCTTAACCTAAATTCGAGTGGAACGTTGAACCCGTCGACAAGCGATATGTCAAAGAAGTCTAGGTTATTGAATTGATTCAAGGCATACTCAGCCAATGTGTTTGGTGGTACACCAAAACCTTGGCATTGTAGGAGGCCATTGCAGTCACCGGTTTGACAGCTGCCCCGACCGGCCCCGTCGAAGTTGCAGTTGGTTCGAGGCCAGATACGGGCTTGTTTCGTGCCGGCAGGGACGTTGATTTGCCATGTTTGGCCTTTGTCAAGCCTCTGGCCGCCACCGGGCACGGCTGCTGCCCAAACTGTGTAGGGACAGTTGTTTCGGACATCAAAAGTGGCTGCATGGGTGGAGGTGAAAATGAGAGAGATGAGAAGGAAAATGGAAATGGAGAGAGACTTGAAGAAACTCATATTTGGGACTCTAGAGATTGAGAGGGAGATGGGTTATGACTACTTAGGTTTTGTGCTTGTGTAGTGTTTGTGAGGGAATGGGTGGGGTATTTATAGTACGAGCATAGATAGAGGTGGGTGTAAGACTTTAATTGTATGGTTAATTTTGTTGGAAATTTTGAGAGAGTTTTCAGTCTTGGCTTTCACTTGTCTCCAGGTCAGGGATGGCCGGCATGATCTATTCCACAACAAAAACTTCAAGTGGTAGCTAAAATTAGTTTGGATGATTTTTTTTTCCATTGATTGAAAACATGATAAAATAATAAAAATTACATGGGTCATATTTTCATTTTTATTTAAAAAAAATAAAGTATTAAAATAAATAAGTTTCAATATAATAGTTGTGTGTTTGTGTATATATATAGAGAGAGAAAGAGTGAAAGCAATGATATAAAACTTAAATGAAATTCAAAAAGTTACAATTTTGCATATCATTCTTTAGATGAATAGTTTTTTTTAATTTTTTCAGTGGAACTTACTCATCGAACACTCATTCAAGGGATGATATGTATTTAAATTTTAACTTTTGAATTCTATTTAAGTTGTGTAATATTTTATATATGTGTGTGTGTGTGTTGTTACGTAGAGGGTGGGCATTAACTTTCTCGAATTTGCAGCCTTGGTTCAATGTTTAATTTTTTGATAGTTTCAGAATTTTGTGAACAATTTTTTTTTTTTTTTTGTTTTTGTGAATTGGATTTCTATCACTTGAATTTTGGACAATTTTGAAATTGGTTCACACTCGAAAACATGTAATTGAAAGATTTAAGAGATGAGATTTTTGAGACGACATAGTCCAAGTTGTTAGGTTGGTTTAAGGCAAATTCAGCTAAGGTGTTTGGGGGTGAGCCATAGCCTTGGCATTCAAGGCGACCACAGTCACCGGTATCGCATTTGCCTTGGCCATTAGCATCAAAGTTGCAATTGGTTCGGCCCCAAATACGAGCCTGGATCGTGCCAGGGTTCACATTGATGTTCCAGGTCTGGCCTTGGTCGAGTCGCCTGCCTCCACCGGGGGAGGCAGCTGCCCAGACGGTGTAGGGACATCGGTTTGTGATATCAA
This sequence comes from Ilex paraguariensis, assembly GCA_963454935.2. NCBI lineage: Eukaryota > Viridiplantae > Streptophyta > Magnoliopsida > Aquifoliales > Aquifoliaceae > Ilex > Ilex paraguariensis. The sequence goes on along the minus strand of CAUOFW020001181.1, from coordinate 134,788 downwards.
ATGTTGCTGCATTGGTGAAGGTGGAAGTGAAGTACAGGGTAAAGAGAAGGGAAAAAAACACATACATTGTTTTAGTTAAGCTCATAGTGGTAGTTGGTATAAAGTGGATGAAGGTTTGGTTATGTGCAAGTATGATGGTTTTGTGTATGTGAGCCAAAGGGCTGGGGGAGTTTATATAGAGGAGTGGAGGTCTTTATGTGGCATTTACGTGGTCATTTCCACCATAAGTTTTTCAAAGGAAAATTAGAGGTTTTGTTGGACTTTTCTTCATGCACTAGAAGACATGGGTCAAGGAGTGAAATGTGTCCATTAGGAGGAGTTTTAGTTAGGCCAATCTATTCATGTATTCATTTTGAATTTTTTGACAGCAGGCAATGATATCACCTCTTGAATGGAACCCTTGCTAATTATAAGAATTTCATACCCAGTCATTCAAAGGGTATGATCCTTTCTTCTATATGTGAATAGGCTAGTCCCATAATCGACAATCGAATCTCTTAAAAAAATAAAAAATGTCACACAAAGTATTGCAACGTATCAATTAAATGAGTCCTAGAAGTCCCGTCTTTACCTTGATTGTTACGTCCTCCATACATGTTATTTACATAAAAGAGCTAGCTCATGTGGGGAGGAAAAAAAAATCAGAAGGGAGATTAAGCCATTTCAATATGAAAATCATTCGAATGACATTTTTTCAGATAATAAAAAAAGCGAAAGAAAAAAAAGAATTACTCCTGTGACCCAATACTTATAATGCCAAATATAAACAGAAAAAAAATCTCAGGCTCCATAGAGGGGCCAATGAAAATGAACCCTTGGCCGTTTCCACATACATTGAGACTTGACTTCTTAGCCTAACAGTCCAAGTGCGATTTGGGAATTTAACGAAACGGGCATAAATCTAGACCGTCCATTGCTGTCAATATCTCTTGTCTAATGTTGAAGATCACCATAAATTAAACACACATGGACTGCAAAAAAAAAGAAATAGTCAAGAACAAAGTTTGAGTGAACCACGTCTTCAACCCCGTAGCTTCTCATATTAGGTCCCTATCAGTTCCGAAAACTAGCAGCCACAGTTTACTGTTCTTCTCCCTAACTCTTTTTTTTTTCCCTATTTTTTGCTGATTTTCCTACAATCGGAACTTTCAAAAATTTTATAGCATTGTTATGTGACCCTTTTTAATTATATATAGCACCATAAGACAATCTATTCACTATCCCAGAAAATGTAACATCGGTATATAATCATTTTTATAGTTGTCTCACGCGATTTAGAATTAAGTCTCGCAATCTATATAGCGTGGTTTTTTTCTTCTTCATTGACAAATGATTAAATGTTACGTAACAATGAAGAAAGACTTTAGTTACGATTAGACGATTCGGTTTAAATTTGATAGTTCTTTCCTATGAAAGGCAAACTGTTTGGACTGCTAGAATGTAGCTTTCCCGGAAAAAAAACACTTATCAATTGACTTCGACCCATACATTGATTAATAGTCATAAATCATGTCCCGCATGTTCGGGTAAATGTTGGAGATGTCATTTTTTCTAGATAGAGTTTGGCATGAAGAAAAGTAGGAGTTATCCTCAATTTATGGTTCATTTCTTTTCAGTCAGTTGTGGAATAAATCATTTGATCTATATAGACTCGACCGACAAGTTATTTTAGTTTTCAGAAATTCGATTTTTTTTTATCATGATGGAGTGGATTTTAATTCAGATTTGGTCTGAATTTAAATTTGATTAATCGAACATTAAGTGAAATTGACATAATTAACACGTTTAACTAATAATAGAAAAATAAAATACTAATTATTTGTTATTGTTTATTAGGTATTGACATAATTATTGTACAAAAGAGGCATTTTTACTCATTATTATTGTTATGTTTATTAAATTAATTTTTAATTTATAGAAAAAGTATGATTATAGATTCAATTAATTAATAATAGAATCTTAAACTTAAATCTTAGCATTAAGTTCTTTATTCGAGATTTATATGAGTCAACAAGAATATGAACATAAATTTGACATAAAAATAAACAGATCAATCTTTACGACATGATTAGTTAAATAAATTGGTTTAGGGTTGATTAGTGCTCGACGACACGAACCTGCAATGACATGCCACTATTTTCACCCCTAAAATTTAGTGGTTATTTGATGAAGTTGAGTTGAAATAAAGCCGCAATTTTTCTAAATTCAAATATAGATATTATTAGCTTTTAAACCTCACCAGATTCAAATATTAAGTCTCAAAATGAACTTTTTTGGATAATTGGATTGGATTTTTTGAATTTGATTCGGATTGAGATGAGCCGAGATCCCATGTATATTCAATTCATAGTGGGTGTTCACCTATATGGCAAAGGGGAGACGACTCTCTCCTAATGTGGGACGAGAGGTAAAGGCTACTGGATGTTCACCAAAGTCAGCTAGAATCTTTCCGTGGAAGGGATGAATTCCCTTACAAAAACGCAGGTGGCTAGGAGGTACCTCCTCCATAGTGGGTATTCATCTATATGATAGGGGGGGAGATGACTCTCTCACCATATGGAACGAGAAGTAAAGGCTACTAGGTGTTCACCCAAATCAGCCAGAATCTTTCTGTGGAGGGGAAGAATTCCCCTTATAAGTAGATTGGAAGTGGGATTCAAATAACATTGTTTTTTTTTTTTTTTTCATTTTTGAGATTAGAAGAAGACCTGATAAACTTTATCATAAATCGGTGGCCAATCTCGTGTTTGAGGTTTTCTAACTAAGTGCTCTTGCCCTAGTCAAAACTCACTTGCTAATATTTCACACCTGAAAGAAGCCTAGCTTGTAGTTTGTATTTAATTAGTAACTATTTAAGATTATCCATTCTTCTCGAACGCTATACTTAATGAATAATTGCTACGCAAATAGAAAAAATAGATAACAAATATAATCTAAATGATGTAACAACTGATATATTCTGTATATTTTAAATTAATAAAAGTGAGATAAAAAATATCATTATTACAATTTCACTTTTAATCGTCTTCAAGATAATTAGAAGCATCTCAAACATCTATCTTTGAAAAACCTCATGTGGCATCTTGTTTGAGTCGTGCTTGAGGTGCGTGTATTCTTTAAAATCGTAAATCGAATTATTTGCCTTCGACACTAATTTAAGTTATAATAATGAATCGTGTCATTTTAAAATTATCAACTTTTTTGGAATTACACGTGGAAAAAATTGTCACCCTTACTAAATATGAACCGAAAGAAATGAAAACCCTTGGTATAATGTGATCAAAGGAACACTTTCGATGTCTCCCTTTAACATCCTTTATTCACTTGTAATCATAGAACAAGACTACGTGTCTGCATGTGTTGTGATCGTGCAGCAATTATAGTAAATAGTAAAAAATCAAATAATTAAGAAAGAAGGAGAAAATAACACACAGAGATTTACGTGGTTCGGCAATGTGCCTACATCCACGAAAGCGAGCGGCCATTTTTTTTCATTATTTAAAGTAGGGTTACATCTTAAGTATTTATATAACCTTAATACGGACGTATTTACAAAAAATACCCTTGTACTGTACCGCGGGGGCGTTGCCCCTGCACCCCCAACTAATCAGCGTCCCCTTTATATAAATCCCGCAAGGCAGATGCCGTCGCGGGCTCCGCTCCGCTACGTTTCGCTTCGCTCCACTCCACTACGCTCCGTCCATTCCGGCATCTGCCTCCTTGCCATTATTATGCACACAGCAAATATGAGCCACACATACTCTAACAGCATGAATAGCAGCAGATCACGTGCACATCACTACACATGTGCATGAATTTATTACAATACCGTAGTATATGAAAATTCTAAGTATCTAATCACTTTCTCAAATAGCCATGAAAGGATAGAGCTTCAGGGGCAGAACACCACTCTGTAGTTGGTGCCACTAGGGCAAGTGAACAAGCTTGTTTGGTGGTTTAGGGAAAATTCAGCTAGGGTGTTTGGTGGTGTGCCATAGCCTTGGCATTCGAGGCGACCGTTGCAGTCACCGGTCTCACATCTGCCTTGGCCATTGGCATCAAAGTTGCAATTGGTTCGGCCACAAATACGAGCATTGGTCGTGCCAGGGTTCACATTGATATTCCAGGATTGGCCCTGGTCGAGTCTCCTGCCTCCATCAGGGGAAGGAGCCGCCCAGACGGTGTAGGAACATTGATTTATGATATCAAATGTGGCTGCATTGGTGAAGGTGAAGCATACGTTAAAGAGGAGAGAAGAACACACCCATGGTTTTTGTTAAGCTCATTTTGGTATTTGGTATAAAGTGGAGGAAGGTAGGTTGTGTTTAATTTTAGGCTTAATTTGGCAAGTATGATGGCTTTATAGGGTTGTGTATGTGAGCCAAAGGGGGGGGGGGGGGGGGGTTTTATATAGAGGAATGGAGGCCTTTATGAGTAGTTTACGTGATCATTTCTACCATAAGTTTTTGGGTAAAATACACTTTTAGCCTCTAAAATATGTATTCATTGTCTATTTGATCTCCAATATTTCAATTGTGTCTATTTGATTCCTAAGGTTTTTAATTTGTATCTATGTGGTCCAATTCCAAAAGTTCATAAAAAAAATCGTTAATATCTTTAGTCAAACTCTAATCACGTGAGACCAAATAGACACAAATTAAGAACTAAATAAATATAAATTATGAATTTTATGGACCAAATAGACATTATAGACATATTTTGGGGAGTAAAATTGTATTTTATCCTAAATTTTTCTAAGAAAAATCAAAGATTTTGTTGGACTTCTCTTCATGCACTAAAAGACACGAGTGAAGGAGTGGATGTGTCCAAATCCAATACGTGGAGTTTTAGTTAGGCCAATCCATTCATGTGATAAAAATTGAAACAAGAAAAATGGGCATTCAGGATTTGAAATGTTTTGAGACAACCCTAGTGGGTAAAAGATGATGGCGTTACTATAAGGTGGAAAATGCTATTTATACTTGAAAAAATAAACGACTAATCAAACCTGGTGGTGTTGTCTTCTACATTTAGAAAATAAATATGAACAACAAAACAAGGCCAACAATTCCATTTCAATTGTGGGTGAGAAATCATTTCACCTCTTGAATGAAATTCTTTGCTAATTAGCAGAGTTTCATACTCGGATTATTTAATGATAAGATTAAGAGTTCCTTGTTGGGGAATCGATAAATTATACGCCTTCGAGTTAAATCATAATGACTTACTTCAATTTTGACTCTATCTCTCAGTAATATTCGTATAAAATTACGTTGGATCTTTCCTGGATTTAAGCATTGGTTAGGTAAGCGTCATGCAATAAGATGAGTAGTTATACACCCTATAGACGATCCCCATGGGGTGGTGAAGGGAGGGGCCCAATTGGTAGAAAAAACCCATAACCCCTTGGGCTAATCTTACACTTGGAAGAAGAAGTAAAAAAAAGAATAAATATAGTAATAATTTGATTATGAGACAAATGTATGTATTTCAATTAGGGTCGTATTCTATGGTTATGATTTTACCATATATTGTCTTTTTCATTCCGTTGAAAATCGAATTTAAGGTATAGACGCTTATGACCTCCCCCTCTATGCCCTGCAATAATGATATCTCTAGAATTACGACCTTTACCACAATGATGCTGTCCATGAAAACGCTATTTAATGGAACTTTAGCTTTAGTTAGTCGTGACTAAAAAATCACCGATTTTGCTTGGTGGGCCGAGAATGCCCGACTTTATCAATTTATCTGGTAAACTACCAGGGGTTCATGTAGTCCATGCTGGATTAATTGTATTCTAGGTTGGACCAATGAACCTATTCAAAGGTTTACCTTTCGAATTTTTTTTTGGTAATTTTGAAGTAATTTTACAGTCAGAGCAATTTCATTTGAACGAAATACTATTAGAACATATCAAAAAAATAATAATAATAATACAGTGAGCCAAATACTTACTTATCGTGCCAAATATAATGGAAAAAAAAAAACCTCAGGATCCATAATGGGGCCTGCGAAAATGAACCCTTATCTCAGAGGGTATCTAGATCCCAATCCATACAGACTTGACCGACTAGGTATTTGACTTTTCAGAGGCTCCACTCTTGGTCAAGATTGAAAGGATTTTAATCCGAAATTAATTCGAATTTAAATTTAATTAATTAAATATTATTAACTGATTATCTAAATTTGAAAAACTATAGTTCACCATTTTTTTGATATACTAGTAACTAATTCTTTGTTTATCCGATCAAGATTATAAGTTGGTATATATAAATGTGTATAATAGTAATTTAATGATTATTTGATGAAGTTGAGTTAAAGGAAGACATAACTTTTCAAAATTCAGATATTATCCATATAATTTACTCTAATAGAGCCTAGATTGCATTGCATTGAAAAAACTGTCAAATAATTATACTGTTTTTTTTTAAATTTGATTTGGGTTGAAACTGGTTCAAATCTCTTTTGCATTTCGTCCTTAGCAAGACCATAAGGAATTATATCTTATGAATACGTTAATGTTGGTGTAGATGACCTATCTTTGATCAGACTAAAGAGAGGAGTAGTTGAGATACACGTAAGCTAATCCAGATACCCTTAACCGTTAAACCAAAAAAATAATATGGATATATCCCATTGACCATGCCCACTTAATTCTTAATCTAAAACAAAGCATCATGAAACCATGGACGACTCAAGTTTAACTATTGAAACATCTTTTAATTAGGATTAAAGTTGCCGTCTTTGAACAAATGCATCTATTTGGTCCAAATTTAACGAGGAAGTATATTTTAGTCATTATATGTTGATTGTCTCTTAATTTATCTCCTATTGTTGCTACTTCTACGATTTCAAAAATTTACTAATTTTTAATTCTTTATATTTTTTTATTTTGCCACACAGCTATAAACAAAAGATAATAAAAAGAAAGAAAATAGAGGAGGAAAAACAGAAAATTATAGAAACTTTAATTACTTTTCTTTCTATGCATAGAAAGTCGGTCATCTTTATGAAGCTTACATAACAAGAGCACATAGCTACATGTGCTCAAACTTATTTCACCATAGCTTTTAATCTTGTGAACAGACTTCAAAGCCATTATTCTATATTTAGACGACCTTCCGTACTACTAAGGGCAGAACACAACCCTATAGTTGGTTCCTCCAGGGCAAGTAAAAGTGCTTGTTTGATCATCCTTAGGGTAACTGTAAGCATCTGGGCATCTATCCTTAAAGAACTTCGAATATTCGGTGGGTCCACAGTTGCCGGAGTTGCAACAATACTGATCTGTCTTGAACACAGTACAAGGGTTATTACACCCGCCGGGAGCCTTTAGCTCATTCGGACACTGCCCGTTGATATCGGCGGTGCACCGGNGTCGGTGGGTCCACAGTTGCCGGAGTTGCAACAATACTGATCGGTCTTGAACACAGTACAAGGGTTATTACACCCGCCGGGAGCCTTTAGCTCATTCGGACACTGCCCGTTGATATCGGCGGTGCACCGGATGCCTTTGCACCCACCGGAGGTAGGGCTAAATTCGAGTGGAACGTTGAACCCGTCAACTAGCGATATGTCGAAGAAGTCTAGGTTATTGAATTGATTCAAGGCATACTCAGCCAATGTGTTTGGTGGTACACCAAAACCTTGGCATTGTAGGAGGCCATTGCAGTCACCGGTTTGACAGCTGCCCCGACCGGCCCCGTCGAAGTTGCAGTTGGTTCGAGGCCAGATACGGGCTTGTTTCGTGCCGGCAGGGACGTTGATTTGCCATGTTTGGCCTTTGTCAAGCCTCTGGCCGCCACCGGGCACGGCTGCTGCCCAAACTGTGTAGGGACAGTTGTTTCGGACATCAAAAGTGGCTGCATGGGTGGAGGTGAAAATGAGAGAGATGAGAAGGAAAATGGAAATGGAGAGAGACTTGAAGAAACTCATATTTGGGACTCTAGAGATTGAGAGGGAGATGGGTTATGACTACTTAGGTTTTGTGCTTGTGTAGTGTTTGTGAGGGAAAGGGTGGGGTATTTATAGTACGAGCATAGATAGAGGTGGGTGTAAGACTTTAATTGTATGGTTAATTTTGTTGGAAATTTTGACAGAGTTTTCAGTCTTGGCTTTCACTTGTCTCCAGGTCAGGGATGGCCGGCATGATCTATTCCACAACAAAAACTTCAAGTGGTAGCTAAAATTAGTTTGGATGATTTTTTTTTCCATTGATTGAAAACATGATAAAATAATAAAAATTACATGTGTCATATTTTCATTTTTATTTAAAAAAAATAAAGTATTAAAATAAATAAGTTTCAATATAATAGTTGTGTGTTTGTGTATATATAGAGAGAGAGAGAGAGAGTGAAAGCAATGATATAAAACTCAAATGAAATTCAAAAAGTTACAATTTTGCATATCATTCTTTAGATGAATAGTTTTTTTTAACTTTTTCAGTGGAACTTACTCATCGAACACTCATTCAAGGGATGATATGTATTTAAATTTTAACTTTTGAATTCTATTTAAGTTGTGTAATATTTTATATATGTGTGTGTGTGTGTTGTTACGTAGAGGGTGGGCATTAACTTTCTCGAATTTGCAGCCTTGGTTCAATGTTTAATTTTTTGATAGTTTCAGAATTTTGTGAAAAATTTTTTTTTTTTTTTTTTTTTGTGAATTGGATTTCTATCACTTGAATTTTGGACAATTTTGAAATTGGTTCACACTCGAAAACATGTAATTGAAAGATTTAAGAGATGAGATTTTTGAGACGACATAGTCCAAGTTGTTAGGTTGGTTTAAGGCAAATTCAGCTAAGGTGTTTGGGGGTGAGCCATAGCCTTGGCATTCAAGGCGACCACAGTCACCGGTATCGCATTTGCCTTGGCCATTAGCATCAAAGTTGCAATTGGTTCGGCCCCAAATACGAGCCTGGATCGTGCCAGGGTTCACATTGATGTTCCAGGTCTGGCCTTGGTCGAGTCGCCTGCCTCCACCGGGGGAGGCAGCTGCCCAGACGGTGTAGGGACATCGGTTTGTGATATCAAATGTTGCTGCATTGGTGAAGGTGGAAGTGAAGTACAGGGTAAAGAGAAGGGAAAAAAACACATACATTGTTTTAGTTAAGCTCATAGTGGTAGTTGGTATAAAGTGGATGAAGGTTTGGTTATGTGCAAGTATGATGGTTTTGTGTATGTGAGCCAAAGGGCTGGGGGAGTTTATATAGAGGAGTGGAGGTCTTTATGTGGCATTTACGTGGTCATTTCCACCATAAGTTTTTCAAAGGAAAATTAGAGGTTTTGTTGGACTTTTCTTCATGCACTAGAAGACATGAGTCAAGGAGTGAAATGTGTCCATTAGGAGGAGTTTTAGTTAGGCCAATCTATTCATGTATTCATTTTGAATTTTTTGACAGCAGGCAATGATATCACCTCTTGAATGGAACCCTTGCTAATTATAAGAATTTCATACCCAGTCATTCAAAGGGTATGATCCTTTCTTCTATATGTGAATAGGCTAGTCCCATAATCGACAATCGAATCTCTTAAAAAAATAAAAAAATGTCACACAAAGTATTGCAACGTATCAATTAAATGAGTCCTAGAAGTCCCGTCTTTACCTTGATTGTTACGTCCTCCATACATGTTATTTACATAAAAGAGCTAGCTCATGTGGGGAGGAAAAAAAAATCAGAAGGGAGATTAAGCCATTTCAATATGAAAATCATTCGAATGACATTTTTTCAGATAATAACAAAAGCAAAAAAAAAAAAGAATTACTACTGTGACCCTATACTTATAATGCCAAATATAAACAGAAAAAAATCTCAGGCTCCATAGAGGAGCCAGTGAAAATGAACCCTTGGCCGTTTCCACATACATTGAGACTTGACTAATTAACCTAACAGTCCAAGTGCGATTTGGGAATTTAACGAAACGGGCATAAATCTAGACCGTCCATTCGTGTCAATATCTCTTGTCTAATGTTGAAGATCACCATAAATTAAACTCACATGGACTGCAAAAATAAGAAAAAGTCAAGAACAAAGTTTAAGTGAACCACGTAGCACCATCATGGTGGTATGTGACCATTTTTACAGTCGTAGAACACGACGTAGAATTAAATCTCCCTATTATACGCTAGTCAATTGATTTTAATAATAAAATTGGAAAGTGATAATACATATAAGATAAACATCGAGTGCGATAAAAAAATTAGGTTGAACTATAAGATCCTAATTTTTTTTTTTTTTTGAAAATGGTCCTAAAATTTTTACAATGATGCTGTTTGTACTTAATTTGAGAACTAAATACATTAGATAAATAATATATTTTGTTTAAAGTTTGCACTCCCTACTAATTCAATTGTTAAAATCTATTGAATATTTAAATTATATCACAATATCTAGATTGTACCATAATATAAAATTTTATTTTGAGGCTCTAAATTTTTCTTCTTCTAATTTGGGAGCCCTAGACAATGGCTTAAGTCGCCTATAGGTTTGGGCCGACACTGATAGTCACCGCAAACGATTTAGAATAAAATCTCACTATCTAGATGTTATGGTTTCTTTCTTCTTCACCTCACAAATAAAATAGATTTATCGTTTACGTAATATAATGACAAATAATGGAATGTTACGTAACAATGAAGCGATTTAGAATAAAATCTCACTATCTATATATCATGGTTTCTTTCTTCTTTACCTCACAAATAAGATAGACTTGTCGGTAAAATAATTGACAAATGATTGAATACTACCTAACAATGAAGAAAGAAATTTGGTTTAAATTTGATAGTTATTTCCTATGAAAGGCAAACGTGTCACTTGACTTCGACCCATACATTGATTAATAGTCATAAATCATGTCCCGCATGTTCGGGTAAATGTTCGAGATGCCATTTTTTCTAGACAGAGTTTGGCATGAAGAAAAATAGGAGTTCTCAATTTATGGTTCATTTCTTTTAGTCAGTTGTGGAATAAATCATTTGATCTGTATAAACTCGACCGACTAGTTATTTTACTTTTCAGAAATTCGAATTTTTTTTTAATCATGATGGAGTGGATTTTAATTCAGATTTGGTCTGAATTAAAGTTTGATTAGTCGAACATTAAGTGAAATTGACACGATTAACACGTTTAACTAATAATAGAGAAATACAATACTAATTATTTGTTATTGTTTATTAAGTATTGACATAGTTATTGTACAAAAGAGACATTTTTACTCATTATTATTGTTATGTTTATTAAATTAATTATTAATTTATAAAAAAAAGTATGAACATAGATTCAATTAATTGATAATTGAATCTTAGACTTAAATCTTAGCATTAAGTTGTTCATTCGAGATTTATATGGGTCAACAAAAATATGAACATGAACCCAACATGAAAATAAACAGGTTCATCGATACGACACGATTAGTTAAATAAGTTGGGTTAAGATTGATTAGTGCTCGACACAAACCTGCAATGAGATGCCATGATTTTTTCACCTCTAAAATTTAGTGGTTATTTGACGAAGTTGAGTTGAAATAAAGCCGCAATTTTTCTAAATTCAAATACGAATATTTTTGGTTTTTAAACCTCACCAAATTCAAATATTAAGTCTCAAAATGAACTTTTTTGTATGATTGGATTGAATTTTTTGAATTTGATTCGGATACGGATTCGGAAGAGTTGAGATCCCATCTATATTCAATTCATATTAGGCCTTGGATGGGGTACCTTATGGGTTCCAATAGGATGGGGTCTATTACAAATTCAATAATAGATTGGAAGTAGGATTCAAATAACATTGTTTTTTTTTTTATCATTTTTGAGATTAGAAGAAGACATAATAAACTTTATCATAAATCGGTGACCAATCTCGTGTTTGAGGTTTTCTAACTAAGTGCTCTTCCCCTATTCAAAACTCACTTGTGAAATATTTCACACCTGAAAGAAGCCTAGCTTGTAGTTTGTATTTAATTAGTAACTATTTAAGATTGTCCATCCTTCTCGAATGCTATATTTAATAAAAATAGCTACGCAGATCGAAAAAAGAGATAACAAATATAATCTAAATGGTGCAACAACTGATATGTTCCGTATATTTTAAATTAATAAAAGTGAGACAAAAAATATTATTATTATAATATTACTTTTAATCATCTTTAGGATAATTAGAAGCATATGGAACATCTATCTTTGAAAAATCTCGAATATAGTCACGTGGCATCTTGTTTGAGTCATGTGCTTGGGGTGCGTGCATTCTTTAAAATTGTAAATCGAGCTATTTGTTGTCGACACTAATTTAATTTATAATAATGAATCATGTCATTTTGGAATTATTAATTTTTGGAACTATGCGTGGAAAAAATTGCTACCCCTATCAAATATGAACCGACAGAAACGAAAACCCTTGGTATAATGTAATTAAAGGTGATGAGCCCAGACTTAACTGAGTTAGGCCCAATTAATGAGCTAAGCCCAAATCAGCTACAAGATGGGTCAAGCCCAATTTATGAATTCGGCCCAGTCTAGAGTTTAAGGAGTCCAGAAGGATTACAGTACGTGGGGAGCAATTATTGGGATATTCACTCTCAAAGATCAATGCATCTTTTAATTGTACTTACCTTTTGTAGCTCCCCAAAGATCTAGTACCTTTACCCTCACGTCACTGCCTCAACTAAAGTTTTGTGCCTATAAATTGTAAATTCTCTATACACATCCCACACATAGTTTTTTTTTCTCTCTTAGCTATTGTATCCTTCCCAGGGCTAACTATTGTTCTCTCTTGTTTACCTTACTTAATCAATAAAAGGTCCTCAGGTCACTGTTGCCATTTTTCGGAATGGAGCAGGACACCTAAACCGAACTATTATATATCTGCGTGTTGACCTAATTTTTACATTATTGTCATTGGTTGCTCTATTAATTGTTCATTAATTACACTTTATCACACACTCGACTTTTGATCTTACATAAGACCGTTTTATACATCATCAGTTTGACGCCGTTTGTGGGAAGCGATTAAGTTTTCTACTACCTTACTACTCTCTTTCAAATACATGGTGATCACGACCAGGTCGATGAGTTAACAACTGGGAGAAAACAACTCGGCCTAATAGGAGGAGGCTTCGCCTTTGCTTGCTCCCGCAAAACCATCCATTGCGGCGACTCCCGTTGTTGGGCAACAACTTTTACAGACCATGTAGCTGTTGGTAAACCAAAACCAACAAATCATCCAGTTGATGCTCACTCGAGAGGCGTCGCCCCTCAGCCTCTAGGAGGAGCACCATTCCCTTCGATGAGAGAAGCACTACAATCTCTCCATTCTGGGCGCCAAGCCGTTGCCCACTATGGGGCCCCGCGCCAGAACACCCCCGAGCAGCACCAGGGTGCCCCTTGCCCGGGAGTCTACATCACCACGGGTGTTCTGGTCGTCTACATCGCCACAGAAGTCTCGGGAATTTATATCATTGTGGGAGTCTCGGAAGTCTACACCGCCATGGGAGTCCCGGGAGTTTACACCACCATGGGAAGTCTTGGGAGCTACAGCGCCACGGGAGTCCCAGGAGTCTACACTGCCATAGGAGTCTACAACGCCACGAGAGTCTCGGGAGTGTACACTGCTACAGGAGCCCTGGGAGTGTACACTACCACGGGAGTGTACACCGCTACGGGAGTTCTAGGAGTGTTCACCGCCACGGGAGTCTACATCGCTATTGGAGTCCCGGGAGTCTACACCTCCACAAGAATCCCGGGAGGAAGTATCACGCGCCTCTGTGCTCGCCTGCTCAGCACATAATGCCTCTACCCACCATGAGGCAAGCCCAGACACAATCCCGAGATAGCTCGACGTCTCGGAGACAGCTCCATATGCCTTGGGAGATTACATTCTGAGACTAGAGGCGCCCAACTCCTTTGTGCCTACTCCATGGGAGCCCTCTGCACCCTCGTTACCATCTACTGTATCATGTTAGAGACTGTACGTGGATGAGTCATCCACCAGCGAGGATGACGGCGCAGGAATAGTGCTGATGGCCCCCCATGGCACTCCACTCAAGTACATTGTCTCCTTCCACTTAGCAATATCCAACAACCAAGCTAAATATGAGAACCTCAAATCAAGCTTGAAGCACGTGCCAACCAATGCCCCAGCGCCCAGCACCAGCGCTAGAAAGTGCCAACACCTGCCTATGTAGTGGCGTCACCCGGATAGCTTGCAAGGTGTCGATCAGGGTCACTGCCTGCCTAGTGATGTCGCCCAGACCACCTGCTACAAGCGTTGCTCAGACCACTCGGCTCCAAGGTGTCGCCCATAATCTTTAGCGTGCACACCAGTGCTCAGCGCTTAGCACCAGTCAATGCCAGCCAGCCAACGCCAGCGCCTGCCAACTAGCGCCCTAGCCTACGTCACCTATGGCCATTACTCAATGGTGTCGCCCAGTCACTGCCAGTGGCGCTGTTCTTTGCCTCTAGCTGTGGTGTCGCCTAGTTAGCCCATGGTGTCTCCTCTTANCCCTAGCCTACGTCACCTATGGCCATTACTCAATGGTGTCGCCCAGTCACTGCCAGTGGCGCTGTTCTTTGCCTCTAGCTGTGGTGTCGCCTAGTTAGCCCATGGTGTCTCCTCTTATCGTCCACAACTTTGTCGCCATCGCACCTAGCCTTACTCGATGTTCATGCCCAACAGCGTCCATCACTCCTCGATGTCTGTGCCTCATGGTGTCCAACGCCCCACGGCGTCCTCGCCTAGTGGCGTCAGCTTCTCAATCTCTAGCTTAACGGCTCTCACGAGAGTCACCAGAAATCTTGACCTATTTGTGCCTCTACTCTGATGCAGACAATTTGTATCTCCAGATTAACGGCTTTCTCGCGAGTCGCCAAAAACTTGGCCTATCTCTACTCAGCTTTCAAGCAGACAACCTATATTTCTAGTTTAGCGGCTCACACGAAAGTCGCGAAAATTTTTGTCTATCTTTGTTCTACTATTACGTAGGCAACCTATATCTCCAACTTAGCGGCTCTCATGAGAATCGCCAAAAGCTTAGCCTATCTCTGTCTCTGCTCTCACGCAAACGACCTATATCTCCAACTTAGCGGCTCTCATGAAAGTCACCAAAAGCTTGACCTATCACTGCTCTGCTATCACCCAGTTTTATGCTGTCCCGGTGTTGCCCAAGTTCATACCCATGGCGCCATTCGCCAAAGCATCTCTATCTCTACGCGTCGAAGCATTCATTATTCTCTTAATCCTTTCTCTAACAATGGCGTTACCAAATAGATAAATAAATTTAAAAAATGTCATGGATGAAAAGTTGAAGAAGCCACCACATAGAATAAGAAATATGTTCTACCCAAAGGAAGGAGCTCAATCATGCCCTCAACCCCTAATCACTACTAGGGCTTAGGGCATAGAGGGCAAACGACGAGCCCAGATTTAATTGGGCTAGGCGTAATTAATGAGCTAGATCCAAAATAGCTACAAGGTGGGTCAAGCCCAATTTATGGATTCGGCCGAGTTCAGAGTTCAAGAAATCTAGAAGGTTTAGAGCACGTGAGGAGCAATTATCAGAATATTCACTCTCAAAGATCAATGCAACCTTTAATTGTACNAGCTACAAGGCGGGTCAAGCCCAATTTATGGATTCGGCCTAGTTCAGAGTTCAAGAAATCTAGAAGG
Source organism: Ilex paraguariensis (assembly GCA_963454935.2). Classification (NCBI taxonomy): domain Eukaryota; kingdom Viridiplantae; phylum Streptophyta; class Magnoliopsida; order Aquifoliales; family Aquifoliaceae; genus Ilex; species Ilex paraguariensis. Next base: position 119,121 of record CAUOFW020001181.1, on the reverse strand, counting down.
TTTAGAGCACGTGAGGAGCAATTATCAGAATACTCACTCTCAAATATCAATGCAACCTTTAATTGTACGTACCTTTTGTAGCTCCCCGAAGATCTAGTATCTCATACCCTTATGTCACGACTTCAACTAAGGCTCTATACCTATAAATTGTAATCTCTTTCTACATGAGATGAGACCTTTACACATCCCACACATAACTTTTACCTCTCTTAGTTATTGTATNCTTTTGTAGCTCCCCGAAGATCTAGTATCTCATACCCTTATGTCACGACTTCAACTAAGGCTCTATACCTATAAATTGTAATCTCTTTCTACATGAGATGAGACCTCTACACATCCCACACATAATTTTTACCTCTCTTAGTTATTGTATTCCTCTCGGGACTAACCATTGTTTTCTCTCTCTCGTTCACCTTACTTAATCAATAAAAGGTCCCCCAGCCACCGTTGCCCTTTATCAGAGTGGAGTATGTCACCTGAATCGAATCACTATATATCAGCGTATTGACCCGATATTTACATTATTATCATTGATTGTTTTATTAATTGTCTATTAATTGCACTTTATCACACACTTGACTGTTAATCTTGCGTAAGACCATTTTGTGCATCATCAAAAGGGACACTTTCGATTTGTCCCTTTAACATCCTTTATTCACTTGTAATCATAGAACAAGACTACATGTCTGCATGTATAGCAACATATCACATGCACATCATTACACATGTGCATGAATTTATTACAATACCTTAGTATATGAAAATTGTAAGCATCTAATCACTTTCTCATATAGTCATGAAAGGATAGAGCTTCATGGGCAAAACACCACCCTGTAGTTGGTGCCACTAGGGCAAGTGAACAAGCTTGTTTCATCATCTGGAGGGTACCTATAAGCATCTAGGCACCTATCCTTGAAGAACCTGGAGTAATCAGTAGGCCCACAGCTCCCTGGCCCATCGGTGCAACAATATTAGTTGATTGGGAACACTGTGCAAGGGTTGTTGCAGCCACCTGGAGCCCGTAACTTGGCCGGACACTGGTCGTTGATCGGAGCAATACATTTGAGATCACGACACACATCGGTGGTGGGGCCGAACTCCATCGGAATATTGAAACACCATTGATAAGAGATATGTCGACATAGTCCAAGTTGTTAGGCTGGTTTATGACAAATTCAGCTATGGTGTTTAGGGGTGAGTCATAGCCTTGGCATTCGAGGCGGTTGTTGCAGTCATTAGTCTCACATCTGCCTTGGCCATTGGCATCAAAGTTGCATTTGGTTCGGCCCCAAATATGAGCCTGTGTCATGCTAGGGTTCACATTGAGGTTCTAGGACTGGCCCTGGTCGAATCGCTTGCCTCCACCAGGGGAGGAAGCCACCCAGACAGTGTAGGAACATTGGTTTATGATATCAAATATGACTTTGCATTCAAGACTCTTACAGGGGCAATACAAGTTGAAGATAATCCAATTCAGGGGCATCTCCAACAACAACATGACCCTTCTCCTATCCAAGAAGACGGTTGTTTTAGACTGCCAGAGTCTGGCATGCCCAACTTTTTCCATAATGATGTTCCAGCTCAAGTTGATTCACCCGAGAAACATGTGCCTATAGAGCAGTTCCCGTTGAATCCTGCGTTTGTGCCCCATGGAAATGCTAACACCAACGCCAACTTACGCGGCTACAGCTGGCTTCGTCCTCAGCAACCTATCTTGGACCCGAGGACCAGCAACATCAGACAAGGGTGAGAGTAAGAGGTTGGCATATTTTACCCTCTAGGTGCGCTAGCTTATGAAGCTGAAAGATGGATAATTTTTTGCAGAGAACATACAGCTTGCTAGCTATAAACTTAGGGTGCAACTTGGGCGGACAAACCGATTTCAACTCGAAAAAATTAAGACTTGAGTTAGGGTTTTTAATACTTGGGTTGGACTTGAGTCAAAAAATCACAACCCGAATTCAATTTGGGCGGGTCTCGGGTTGAACCCGAATATTTATAACCATATAAATACTTTTTTAAGTCTAGAATTAATCTATTCTGAAGTCTTCATTGTGCGTCTCCCTCACTCACTCTAAGTCTTAGATCCGTTTTTCATTCTCTCACTACCATTCTCAGATCTATCTCACTCTCAGATCCCTCTCACTTGCGCCTCCTCCCTCTCTTAGCTAGCCTCCTTCTTCGTTGCCTCCCTCTCTCAGACTCCTTATCTCAGATCAATCGACTCTCCCTTCATCTCAATCGACTCTCCCTTCATCTCAATCAAAAAAAAATTAGATCTACACTTTAAAGGAGATCTCATCTCAAAGCAAATCTACCGTCTACGCCTCTCCCTTCATCGATCTTAGATCAGATCAGATATGCAATTTTTATTTTTATTTTCACATTTTCAGAGTCAATTTTCAGACCTCTTTTCACTCTCAGTTTATTAGAAAACATGCTCGATATTTTGATCACTCTATTTCTGATTATTTATCTATAGTTAAGAGTCTTAGATGCAATTTTTTCAGAGTTTATATTTTAGATTTTGTTCAGAGTTAATTTTTAAATTTTGTTCAGAGTTTATTTTAGATTTTGTTCAAAGCTAATAAATGTTTTTGGAGTTATTTTTTTCAGTGTTTATTTTAGATTTTGTGCAAGTCTAATATTTCACTTTTAGCTGTATAAATTGACCATTTTTCTGTTCTTTGATTTTATGGCATAGTAAATCAATACATGTCACTAATGGGGGAGACAGAGACAAATGTTGAATCTCTGGCTAATCTTGCATCTGAGCCTGCTTCTGGCAACCCTGATGAGAGGAACTCGGTAAGTCCCAAACGCCAAAAAACTTATGTTGAAAAATCTGATGTTTGGCTTGATTTCACAAAAATTCAAAAAGAAGATGGGTCAAAACCTGATTTGTTAGGGTTGAATGTCCGGGTGTTGGAGATTCATCTGTTTTGCTTCATGGATGACAGTGGTTGTGTAGTGGTTGCAATGGGCAGTGGTTTTGTTGTGGTAGCAGTGGCAACAGTGGACTGGTGGCAGTAGTAGGCAATGGCAGCAGTGAACTCTATATTTCTGTTTGTGTTTATTTTTGTTAAATTGGTTCTGTGCAAGGATTCTGTTTGTATTTGTCTATGTTTCTGTTTGTGTTCTGTTTCTGGTTGTGCAAGGATTCTGTTTGTGTGTCTATGTTTGTGTTTGTGTTTTGTTTATTTCTATTAACTTGTATGGTTATGGTTGTATTATCTCAAACATTGAGTTCTTAATATTATGATTTTTATGTTAAAAATTTGATTAAAGTTGTTGGTTGTTAATTTAGGTGAATATTATGTAACATATGTATTAGGTTTAAAACAACAAGTTTATTTTGGACTTAACCCGAATTTAACCCATAAAGTAGTTCAAAATCATTAACCCGAATTCAACCCGAGCCCACCCGAATTAAACTCGGGCAGTGTTCGGGTTGAATCCCTTAACCCGGGGTAGGGTTAGGGTTGAAAATTATATACCTAGGGTTGACTGTCCAATCCGCCCGAATTGCACCCATAAGTATTGGCACCTGTTAAATATTTTCTTTCGAATCTGTGCTTTTTCCTATATCCTTTAATGTGGTAATCGATACCTTTGAATCTTGAGATGCCACCAGGTTTGAAGCCAATCGTGGAAAAATAATTCAGCTGTAATATGTTGTGGTTGCTTAGAAGAAGCAAGATGAGAGAAAATTAAAAGATAAAAGAGATTTCCAACACTACAAGAATTCGGATTTTTTAAGACATTTTTTGTGGTAGGTTTGATCACC
>CAUOFW020001181.1:92500-104804 GCA_963454935.2 Ilex paraguariensis | reverse complement strand
TTTTTTTTTTTTTTTTTTTGTGAATTGGATTTCTATCACTTGAATTTTGGACAATTTTGAAATTGGTTCACACTCGAAAACATGTAATTGAAAGATTTAAGAGATGAGATTTTTGAGTTTAGTTATGACTCTAAAATTTTTTGTTTCTACTTGATTTATCATTTTTTAATTAATGATTCTAAATTAATCAAATTAAATTTTTTATTTTAGATCAGTGTTTTGATACACTAAAAATGATAATACTTTAACTATCTCCGCATTTAATATTTTTTGCTGTCCTTCAAACTCGCACCGTTAGTTGAGGTGTTAAAGTGCTGTGTAGAGGTCTAAATTAATAGAACGGGGGGCATCAATGTTCCCTCGAGGGAGACTTGAAGGAGAGCGAGTGAGAGAGAGACGTGGGATATGACTACGAGGTTAGTCGTGTCCGAAGGCACACTTAATACAAAAAACTCCCCAAGCAAATGAAATATTCAAAAATATTTTAAATAAGAGGAGTCAAGGGATAAAATAAAAAAGAATTATATCCCATTAACATAATTGAAAAATCTCCGGGAACTTCAACTAACATCATAACAAAATTATCATGTCTTACATTTTTTCGTGACGGCTCTTCTTTTCATCAAATGAGTGTTCATTTTTTCAACCTCACTAAATCTAATGAATAGGCTGTGACACCCCAAAGTCTGGGTGTCTGTAATTATCTGATTGATCATCCATCGACCCGCGGAATACTGGTGGATATTGTGTAATTCGATATCACACCGTTATGCCCCATTTCTCGGGATCCATAACTTAACAAAATTTAGGCAAAGTCTCCTTTGTACGAGGAGCTCTACCCAAAAACGTAACCTGTACAATATTGACCACACTGGGTCTATCTATCTATTCACAATTATATAGTTTCGAATATTACCATAATCATCATCAGTACATACATTTATTCGTAAAAGAATAAATGTCCCAAAAGAGTCTCATATACATGCCTTTGTAAATATAAACAAATGTTTGTTACAAAAATTATACAAGGCCAAAAGTAAGTATAAACAAGGGACTACAATTTCAAAATAAGAGCCACAGACTGGCTCTGTCGTCAAAGCGGGCCCATAGTCTCGCCTTCGGTGGACACCTATACGACACCTAAAAAATGTTCCCATAAAGGGTGAGTCAACGCTCAATAGAGTAACTCCTATAGAGAATACCTCTCAACTTAAATGCATATGGAATGTGACATGCAACAATCATTCAAATATGTCTTTTATGATTGAATGTCATAAATCATGTCATGTCATGAGATGAGACTCACGCAAGCAATACCAACCCCGAGCCCCATCTTGAGCTCCCATAATACATGCAATGTCATGCGTATGTATCCGGGCATTTCAAGTCCCCATCATTGGTATTATGTACACTCAATGACTAATTAATTCATTTTCTTGTGTCTTTGTAGGGAGGTGATTTATGGTATTACACCAATGGGACACCAACCATCAACGGATTTTCAGGACATCCCACCTGCGGCTCTGTTTCCGCCGTTACACTTTTCTGGAATTTCACCGCCGAAAAGTGTATAAACCAAGTAAGNTTCAGGACATCCCACCTGCGGCTCCGTTTCCGCCGTTACACTTTTTTGGAATTTCACCGCCGGAAAGTGTATAAACCAAGTAAGCGGGTCTTGCACCCGAGGGAGAATCTAGCCCTTCTTGCTGTCCCCAACATATTTATCCATTTAATTTCCCGTGCGACTCAACCGAACCTTGGTGCGACTTTTTCGAGTCCACGATCAACCACTTACGTGGTGATTGATTTCATACCATACATACATTCTCACCCATGTCAATACCCATGAATGTAGTGCAACCCATACATAATGCAATACAATGTCCATTACATAATGAATACAATATAATGACATTTTAACACGATCTCAAGCATGTTATGTAAGATAATCAACTCAACTAACATACTTGTATTCACCTAGGCATTTAATCAAACACCTAAAGAGTACATCAATTTACACAACTAGCATGCTATGACTTGCAACATGACAACATGTTTATTAATTATATAAACATAAGCACAAGTCCACCAAAATAATCATATGTTAAATAATCATTTAACATACATATTATTTCATAATCACATAACAAGTTAATAATTTTATTAAACTTGATCTTCCATTAAAATATAAAGTAATGCTAATATACAATTAACATGCTTTAAACCACTAACATTAACTTACACCAAGTTAATCACAATAGAATTTTACTAATCACAAGGTTAATTATAAATCCTATATTTGACCCACTAGTCACACTAGTCAAGACCTAATATGTGATATACACTCATAGTCTATTCATTCCATATGTCATATTTTAAGTTGAAATTAAATCTAAATAAGAGAAACCCTACCTCTCGTAGCGTGAGCTCACTTACTAGAACGCCACGGAAGTCCAAATTTAGCTTCCTAAGTTTTTGGCCTAGATTATCGGCTTTGATATTCTTTCAGAGAAAAATACGATATTTGGTGTGATTGCGTAACTCTCGCTGAGTAGAGCAACTTTAGTTTTTGGCCCGAAGCGATTAAACGGTTCAATCTTCATAGATCTGAGGAAAAGAAAAGAGGAAAATAAAAATAAAAAAAACACTCACTTTTCTCTCTCTCACACTCTGTCTCGCCGTCTCTCCAGAAGAAACAAAAAGTGGAAGACATATATATATATATATAGTATAAATTTATTTTATTTTTTTGAAATTTACGTTTTTTACCTATAATTTAACAATTAATTATTATTTTACCCCTTTTATTAGGATTTTTAATAATAATAATATTTTTTTTTCGGGTTTTACATAGGCTGTCTAGTTTTAATAAAGAATATCATTAAGGACAAACAATTAAATCACTAAATCGAATCAACAAATTAGTCACATTGAACTACAAATCAAATTTCTAAAAAGTAGAAAAAAAGTCAAACTAAACTAACATTACCTAGCGGATCTACTTGTAGTTATGAGAACAATTGATTTAAATTCTATCGTTGTGACTTCTCGGATGCTACAAAAATATTCTCACGTGCAATTAACCCAAATCAACAAAATCAAAATTTTACTACTTCAAAAAAAAAATTGATTTAACTGATCTTTTGTCGTTTCGATATCTATTTTACATTATTCAAGTAATCAAAAAAAATATGAACATTAACAAAAAGAAAGTGATGTAAATAAGAAAAAAAAATTATAGTTGATTTTGAAAATTTTTTTTTTGGTGGAATTGGTTTCACTTATTTTTTTTATTTGTCATTGTTATTTATTTATTAGTAATTAGATTGACTTTGAATTTTTGTTATTTTTTTTATTGGTGATTAACTTGACTTTTGAATGCCTACATCATGAGAATTTTTTTTAACATTTAAATATTTTCTAATCTATAAAATCATAAAGATGTTTTGAGTAAAGAAGTCCAATGAGAATCGCCAAGACAAAAAATGCTAAGAGATAGAATGGATAGAGAGAGAGAGAGAGAAATAAAATGAAAGTTCAACTAGGATCATCAAGACAAATAATGCTAAGAGATGGAATGGATAGAGAGAGAGAGAGCAATAGAAATAAAATGAAAGTTCAATTAGGATCGTCAAAACAAATAATGCTGAGAGAGAGTCATCAAAACATTACATGAGAGATAGGAGATTGTATATATATATAGAGAGAGAGAGTTATATGAGAGATGAAAGAGAGTGCATATAGAAAGAGAGAGATAGAGAGTTATTTGAGAGAAAGGAGAGTGTGTTTAAAATATTATATATATAAACACACACACGAATAAGAGTTAGATGTATGAGATAGAGAGAGTTATATAAGAGATGAGAGATTAGAGTTTTCTAACTCCTTATTATATAGATATTAGGGAGAATTACACTTAAATATCTTTTTTTTTAACATTTAAATATTTTCTCATCTACAAAATCATAAAGATGTTTTGAGTAAAGAAGTTCAATTAGGATCGTCAAGACAAAAAATGCTAAGAGATAGAATGGATAGAGAGAGAGATATAGAAATAAAATGAAAGTCTAATTAGGATCGTCAAAACAAATAATGCTAAGAGATAGAATGGATAGAGAGAGAAAGAAATAAAATGAAAGTTCAATTAGGATCGTCAAAACAAATAATGCTAAGAAAGAGAATATGATATATATATATATAAAGAGAGAGAGAGAGAGAGAAAGCATTATATGAGAGATAGGAGATTGTATATAGAAAGAGAGAGAGAGACTTATACGAGAGATGGAATAGAGTACATATAGAAAGAGAGAGACAGAGAGTTATATGAGAAATAGAAGAGTGTGTTTAAAATTATATATATATATATATACACACACCTATAAGAATTGGATGTATGAGATAGAGAGATATATATATAAAAGATGAGAGATTAGAGTTTCTAACTCCTTATTATATAGATATTAGGGAGAATTACACCTAAACTCCTGAAGTTTGTTACTTAATCACTCAGAGGTCTTAACATTTGAAATATTACATACAAACTCCTTGAGGTTTGTACGCGCATAACTCTTAGACCTCTGCGGTAAAATGTCCGTTAATATATTCGTTAGTAAATTACACCGAGACACTCTGAAATTTATAGGCATACAAAACTTAGATCTCTCAAATTTAAAATGTTATACTTAGACAAAAAATACTCTAATCAAAGGTAAAATATCAAATATTTTAAATTTTACAACCAAAATTTATGTTCTATGAAATAAAATCAAAAATAAAAAGTCTTTTTTTTCTTAAAAAATCGTAATTAGTATACAACTATATTATCTATTAGAATAAAACTAAAAAAATCAAATAAGGGGTCTAAGTCATTTATAATAGAACATGAATTTTACAACCAAAATTTGTGCTCAATTATGTCATTTATTGAAATAAAATCAAAAATAAAAATCTAATTTTTTCTGAAAAAATCTAATTTTTTTTAAANACAACCAAAATTTGTGTTCAATTATGTCATTTATTGAAATAAAATCAAAAATAAAAATCTAATTTTTTTCTGAAAAAATCTAATTTTTTTCTTAAAAAATCACAATTAGTATACAATTATACTCTTTATTAGAATAAAACTAAAAAATCAAATATGGGGGTCAAATTGTAATAGACACAATATATTATAGTTTTAATTGGGGTAATTTGGTCCTTTAAACTATCAAATTAAATTCTAATAGATAGTATAATTATTTACTAATTATGATTTTTTTTTTAAAAATAGATTTTTATTTTAATTAATGCAATAATAAAATATGAGTTTTTGGTATAAAACTTAAAATATTTGATATTTTATCTTTACTTGATTTATTTTTTTAGTCTAAATATAATATTTTAAAGTTGAAGAATTTAAGTATTACACTCATGCAAACTTTAGAAGGTGTATGTAATTTACTAACGGCAATGGTCAAAGTGTTATGCACATACAAATCTCTGGAGTTTATGTGTAATATTTTAAATGTCAAGGAGTTAGAGTGATCCTGAGTATAATTTTCTGTATATATTATTGTATAAATAGTACAAGCATAGAGAGAGATGAGTTAAGAGTTTTNTAATTTTCCGTATATATTATTGTATAAATAGTACAAGCATAGAGAGAGATGAGTTAAGAGTTTTTCCCAAAAAAATAAGAAGCAAACTATTTGAACTGCATATTCTGGTAAATGTTCGAGATGCGATTTTATCTAGATAGGGTTTGGCATGAAGAAAAGTAGAGGTTCTCGATTTAAGACTTGACTACAGAACCGACAAAATACGTAATTAATATTATCTCTCTAAAGTTTATTATTTTAATAGGTTATTTTGATGGTGCACAAAAATAAATTTATGTATTATCTGTCGAGTAATTAATATAGATAATAAGTGTAATAAATATAAAAATGAGATGAACACAAACAACATGGATATAGAAGGGTTCGGTTAGGGTGCCCCACTCTACTTTGAAAGCGACAACGGTGGTCATAGGAATTTATTGATAAAGTAGTAGTTGGGAGAAAGAAAGCAAGAAGAAACTCTAGGTGTGGATAGACAACTATGGTAGATATAGAGGTGTGCCCCTCGTGTGTAGAGAGAGGGCTTACAATTTATAAACATAGAGATTTAGTTGAGGCGGTGACGTGNGATATAGAGGTGTGCCCCTCGTGTGTAGAGAGAGGGCTTACAATTTATAAACATAGAGATTTAGTTGAGGCGGTGACGTGAGAGATAAGTTACCAGTCCTTCAAAAAAAATAGTTACAACTAAAGATATGTATAATTAAAGATTGTATTAATTTTCGAATAGTTGTTATTCCGATAATTACTCTCCACGTGCACTGATCTTCCTGTGTTTCCTGAACTTTGGACTAGGCTAACGCCATGAGCTAGGCTTGACATGTCTTTTAACAGATTTGGGTTTACTCTATGGATTGAGCCTGAACTCAACTGAATTTGGGCTCATCAATTTTTACAATTTTTGTGAATTATTTTATAATTAATAATTTATTATTTTTGTGAGTACTTTACTATTTTTTAGATATTTTTATCATTATTGTAATAATTATTTTTATCTCTTTTTTCGATATCATAACAATAATAAAAATACCAATAATAATTATAAAAATATTCACAAATATGATAAATTGAAGTATGATACCGATTCAACACCCCAAAAAAAAAAAAAGTATGGTACCCATTTTTTGATGAAGTTGAGTTGTTATGGTACAACATACAATAGAGATTGAGTCGTTATTTGATGAAGTTGAGTTGAAATAAAAATATAACTTTTTTTTAAAATTCAAATTCGGATCGTATTAAATTTTCAATCTCAAAAAATTTAAAAAACAAAAAAAATGAATAAAATGAGACATACTTCCGAGGTAGTTATGTATTGTACGATTGGACGTCGTTATTAATTGTAGTGGGCCTCACGACCGACTTATTTGAAAATGACCCTTATTTGTACATTTCTGATTTTCCACACACATTGAGACTGGGCTTCTTAGCCTAACAGTTCATGGGCATGTTTGTTTTTTTTTTCAATAGGCATGGTTTTTTCAGACAAGCTTATTCGCACTTTGATCAATTTTTTTTTTGGTTTGGTTAAAGAAAAGTTATCTATGTAAAAATTAGGACAGTCATGAGGGGGTTACCAAATTTTAAATTCAAGATGTCTCAATTTATAATTTATCTCTATTATCACTTGAATAACCCTTTAAAGTCATCTTCCTGTTTCGATTATGAATATTGTCACGCTAATCGATAAAAATAAAAAAAAATGGGACCAACACACCTGTCCTTTTTTAGAGAACGATATGATAAATAAAAAAAACCGAAACAAATATTAATTTTCTTATAGCTTAAATTGTTAGTAAATTGCTATTATATCAATCAGAATAATACTATTACATCATTTGGACTGTCTTAACGAATATGTCATGGTCAAATGACATATTCATTATGTCATAACAAAGAATTTAATGTTACTTTTTTCATATTTAAAGTGGTCAGTTTGATGGTAGAATCGTTTCAAATTCATGAAATCTTTCCTGTTGATCTTCAAGATCAAATTATATAGGCTTCTCCTCTGTTTACCGACCTAGTAAACACGAGAGTTAGTTTCCTATTTTACTAACTTTTATTTGCAGGTACAAAGTCCCATGGATATGTAAATAAAAATAAAAAATTATTGGATTCAATGTCACCAGACAGTTTTATGTCAAATAGTGGCCCAGATTTCAACATGAACCAATAGTCAGACTTGTCCAACAGGAGTTCCCAGTCAAGGTTCCAACCCCAACAGTGGTACCAACAACCATCACAACAGTAGCTCCAGTTAAACAAGTCATGCCTCCTCTCAGGGTCTCTACTCCAGAAGAAAAGAAATCCGTTGAGGAAAAACTAAAGCAGAAGAAGTCCTCTTCTAAGGACTCCAGTAAACAGTCCAAGAAGCAGTCTGCACACCTAATCAAGCTTGCACAACAACTTCTTGAAAAAGCAGCCAGTGGAGACAGCTCATCAGCATCCTCACAGACATCAGTCAGTCCAGCATTGAATCCCTTCCAAGAAAGTCAGGATTCTTATGCAGGTTATGATGATTTGGTAGATATTTCTACCCCATAATGATACTTGTCCATATATGTGATAGCTTCACTCACTACTCTCTCCAATAAGAGAAAGAAAAGCTGTCTGTTGCATATATTGATAAGAAATCGTTTTGGTTCAACAGTCCTTTCATTAAAAGTAGCCATCAGTCACGATCAATATCTGCTTTCCACCGAAAGTAGATTCTTCCAGACAGCATCAGGACCCATTTGCCACAAAAGTCAGCACTCTTGCCACTAAAGTCTACATTCACCCGGGTAAAAGCAATTCACTTCCACCGAAAGTCTAAAGTGAAAAACTTTACCCAAAGATAAAGCTGAAAAAGAAGACAACGGAGCAATCATTCCAAAGATTCTTCTAGAGCTCCTTACTCCTATATAAGGACTTCAGTCTTCTCAGCCAAAACAAGAGTTTTTTCCGAAAGAAAAACCTTCATCACAAAGTTGTATCCCAAAAGCTCTATAAGCCTTCCTCATACACAACTCNATATTCTTATTAGATAGTGATACCCCGTTCTGGTATAATAAAATTTGGGATTTGGAGCTGCTTAGCTCATTTTTTTGTAAGGTTCCAACTTATACTGAGTAATACTATATGGACATAAAAACTAAACTTGATAATCACAACCATTGAATAAGTAGTCAATCCCAATAAATGTTGGAACCCACAGTAAAATTATTAGTTGTAATTATCAAATTTAACTTTTAAGTCTAGAGTTTAAGTCCATGCTGTATTGCTCAACTTTTACGNTGTAAGGTTCCAACTTATACTGAGTAATATTATATGGACATAAAAACTAGACTTGATAATCACAACCATTGAATAAGTAGTCAATCTCAATAAATGTTAGAACCCACAGTAAAATTATTAGTTGTAATTATCAAATTTAACTTTTAAGTCTAGAGTTTAAGTCCATGCTGTATTGCTCAACTTTTACGGGTTACTCAGAATCCAACTTGGAACTCAAATCCAACCGGACATTGATTAATGAATTTAGTTGTATTACTTGAGAGTCAAACCTTAATTAAACTCAATTTAATGCACTGGACCCAAAAAAATTAATAAAAATTGAATGTGAATTTTAACTCAAGTTCAAAATTCAAGCATTATAACATAGTAAGATTGCAGAGTTAGGATGAGAGTTGTATATTTTGNCGCAAAAAAATTAATAAAAATGGAATGTGAATTTTAACTCAAGTTCAAAATTCAAGCATTATAACATACCAAGATTGCAGAGTTAGGATGAGAGTTGTATATTTTGATTGGAACTTGGGTCCATGAGCGTCGAATGGAGCACATAATCATAAATCTTATATATCATAATCACATGTAAGAGAATTGGGCCCTTACAAATTTAGTAATTTGTCTACAAAGATTCAAATAGATAATCACTCACATTCAATACCTTCATGAGTTATTTTTTGTTACGATTACAAAAGTGTATGCAGAGACGAATTTTGAGAATTTCAGAGAAAATTGTGTCAAGCTTAAAACCCAACTTGAAACTGATCAACAAGTCTCAATAGGCTATAGGTCTCAGAATCAGGCCTAGACCCTCCCAGAATCATCCTTCTCAAAAGATTTGGGTCATAAATCCTGGCCTTAAAAACATAAGCTTTTAATCAAGGTATTATAAACAAAAGTGTGCCAAGTGTAATTTGCTTTTTCAACTCTTCAAAAAACTTCTCACCATTTTCTACATCACCCCTCTCTGTAAAAATTTCAAATATTGAAAATGTAGTCTCTAGCCATGGGGTTGATTTCCTGACACTGGTGGTTGTCGTCAGATCCATCCCCAAGTTCAGGGTTTTCAGAGCTTCCTTCATCAAACCCGCTTTCAAGCAACCCAAAGAAAGATGTCTGAAAGTTATGGCATTTGGTTTGGGTCCGCTGTTCTCCATTTCTCTGTAGAGTCCAGTGGCTTTACTAATAAGCCCATGTTTGAAGTAAACTGTGATATCACTGAGTTGAACTTGATGGGTCAAGCCCAAAGCCCAGCTCAAGTTATAAGTCCAGCCTTAATTAAAGTTCCAACTCCAAAAGATCCGTCAAATCAAGTTCAAGGTGATCAACCCGAACGAGCTCATCACGGAGCTACATCACCAAGGGAACATCAAGGTGCCTCACTCTCACCGCCTTAGAAACCGATGAGCTCAAGCACCATAACTGTTTTGCCCGTTGAGATCGAAGAGGTGCGTCTGTGTCGGATCAACTACTTAATTATCATAAAATCACATCAATATGTTATGACCACCAGACTAGCTATTCAATCACTATATTGAGCGACTATAAATTGTAAACCCCACCAACACTTGGGAGCATCAGATTCATTCGAGATAATTCTTTCATCCACTCTCAAAGCTTGTAACCTTTTGCTCTCCCGCTACACCAGAATTAATAAAATTCCGGCGACCCTTGTCATTTCAAGTGAACGTAGGTCACCTTGACCGAACCACTATAAACTTGGGCGCAACAACTCTTCTGCTCGTGATGNACCTTGACCGAACCACTATAAATTTGGACGCAACAACTCTTCTGCTCATGATGAAAAACAGCACGTTGTGCTGTTAAACAAAACGTCAACGTTTTGTTAAATGTGGTCCACAGTAAATATATTTTCCGCACAAGTAGACAAATAATTCCTAATATACAAAGCCTTTACTTGTACTCTTTCACCAAAATACTAACTGGACATTTTTTTAAATATTGTATTTTTTAGTCTGATCACAAAATAACATGTAAAAAATTTATTTATTATTTTACTTAACTTTTTAAATTTCAAAGATTAAATAAAACTCAAATTAAAATTTATAAATAAAAAATCTTTTTAATATATGGTATTGAATTTTTTTTTAATATGATACCGAAAATATTTACATGATGAGCTGTGTTTGAATTGTTTATTTCGGGTTTATGTTCAATATTAGTCAACCTTATTTAATATATTTTATTAATTATGTAAAATGTCATGACACTAGTCCTACGTATTTATTATCAAATTATGTTCGGATTAACATATTTAACTTCCGAATCTAAAATGTAAAACTAACATTTACTTTAGTGTTGATTTGATCAATTGAATCTTTATTGGATTATTTAAGATGTTAATTTGTTGAATTGAGTGTTAATTAGATGGATATGAATGTTAATTTGATGAGTTGAATGCTTATTAGATGAAAGTGAATGTTAATTTGATAAATTAAATATGAATTGGATGAAATTGAATATTAGTTCAGTGTTGATTTGATAAATTGAATTTTTATTGGATGTTACTTGAAGGAATTGAATGTTAATTGGATGATTTTGGATATAAATTGGATGAATGTAATATTAATTAAGTTGAATTTTAATGTTAATTTAATGAATTGAATGTGTTAATGTAATATTAATTTGTTAATAAAAATACTTTAGAGATAAAATTGACAAAATTCATACTTTAGTGCCCAATTAATAAAACGTCCGTACTTTCAGGTTAAAATTGTTATTAACCTATTGGCCTCTGGATCAGCAATGACAAACAAGGATTCGTCAAGAAAAAGTTCTTGATTTCCTAATTGGTTAATAACACTTTTATCCCTCAAAGATGGACATTTTATCAATGTTTTCAATTTTATCTATAAAGTATTCAATTAACATGCAATTCAGAAAATTGACATCACATTAACCTCCAAATTCATCCAATTAACGTTGAACTCATCAAATTAATATTAAATACCATTAAATTAGCATTCAATTGATTAAATTAACATTCAATTCATTTAATAAACATTCAATTTATCAAATCAATATCAAAGTAATGTACAAATTCGTCCAATTAATAATCAAATTAACATTCAATTTCATGTTAATAAACTTAAAATTCGTAAAAAAAATAAAATTTAATCAGCTCAATCGTCTCAAATATTTGTAAAAAAACAAATTTTGATGGGGTTGAATTTTAATATGCAAATCGACTTGAATTTTAATTGAATTGTATGTACAAAAATTATTTGAGGTTTGATTGAAATATTTCTATCCAGCGCGGGAGTAGATGATAATTACCAAAACTTGATCGCCATAGGATCGTTGCCAAGATTGGTCCTAATTTAATCAGGAGTCTTGATCCCATGATCGGTCTAGATTGGTAGTCTTGATCGAAGCAGAGATCGGTTCTGATTAGATCGGTAGTCTTGATCGCT
>CAUOFW020001181.1:0-85000 GCA_963454935.2 Ilex paraguariensis | reverse complement strand
TATTAATTGATTATCTAAATTTGAAAAACTATGTTTCACCATTTCTTTGATATACTAATAACTAATTCCGTGTTTATCCGATTAAGATTATAAATAGGTATATGTAAATGTGTATAATAGTAATTGAATGATTATTTAATGAACAATAATAATGGAATGGATCATCAAATAGGACATATACAAATAATGTTTTAATTATCATTTTTGAGATTAGAAGAAGTTGCGATAAACTTTACCATAAATAATTATCATTATAGCACTAAATCAACACAAAAGAAATGATTAAATCTCTGAATTAGTGTCATTAGTGGTATTTTAAGAGGTCAATTATTATTTTCAAAGGCTATTATTAATTTCTTATCTCCCTTCTTCTCATGAACTTCTCTTCGACTTGTGTGTACTACCTCCTCTACTATAAATGCACCATTCTATTTTTTTTTGTTACGGAAGGATAAATGCACCATTCTAATGTTTTAATATTTGATTCTTTCTTGCAATAAGTAATTTAACCATGTATCTCAACAAAAAAAAAAACCATTGTAGTCTACTTTTCCTAAGACTATTTATAATTATAATATAAAATATGATAGATTTCAATAAATTTATTCGACTGTCACCACATCTTTTTTAAAATTATTCATATTGCACCGTCCTTTTAAGTACGAGTTACCCCTAGTATACATATATAAAATGACTTGACTTTGAATATTGGTAATCCATTAGGATCAAGCCATAAAAAATTATTTCTCATGAATATTTTAGTTTCAATGTGAATGATTTGCCTATGATTAGACTAAGGTGAGAATTAGTCAAAGTACGAATAAGAAAATTCAGACATCCTTGACCGTTGAACCAAAAAAATAATATGAATATATCCCCTTGACCATGCCCTCTTAATTCTTAATCTAAAAACAAGCGTCATGAAACCATGGACAACTCAAGTTTAACTATTGAAACATCTTTTAATTAGGATTAAAGTTGCCGTCTTTGAACAAATCCATATACTTAAAAAAATCTATTTAGTCCAAATTTAACAAGTATAGTTTAGTCATTAGATTATCAACTAATCCAATTTGATATCGGTACTCATTATCAATCTATAGGCAACGATAAGTTTTAAACTTTCAACAGTAAATTTACTAATTATAACAATTTGGGGTCTACTACATGAATTCTACCTTTCTATTGTGCTCTATGGAGGTACAATTTTAATTGAAAATTATTTTAGACCTACTCTATTTTCTGCATTACCATCGATATATATCAAATGACTTTTTTATACCGGCATATACCTAGTTCTTTTACAAATATGTCCAAACTAATCTAAGTTGATTTTTTCTTAATTTATTTCCTGTTGGTACTACTTTTATATAAAAAAAAAAGATACTACTTTTATGTTTTCAAAAAGTTACATATTTTTAATTCTTTATTTTACCACACATATATAAACAAAAGATAATAAGAAGAAAGAAAATAGAGGAGGAAAAATAGATAATTGTAGTAACTTTCATTACTACTTTCCATATATAGAGAGTCAGTCATCTTTATGAAGGGTACATAACAAGAGCACATAGCTACATGTGCTCAAACTTATTTCACCATAGCTTTTAATCATGTAAATAGACCTCAAAGCCATTATTCTATATTTAGACGACCTTCCATACTACTAAGGGCAGAACACAACCCTATAGTCGCCTCCTCCAAGGCAAGTAAAAGTGCTTGTTTGATCATCCTTGGGGTAACTGTAAGCATCTGGGCATCTATCCTTAAAGAACCTCGAATAGTCGGTGGGTCCACAGTTGCCGGAGTTGCAACAATACTGATCGGTCTTGAACACAGTACAAGGGTTATTACACCCGCCGGGAGCCTTTAACTCATTCGGACACTGCCCGTTGATATCGGCGGTGCACCGGATGCCTTGGCACCCACCGGAGGTAGGGCTAAATTCGAGTGGAACGTTGAACCCGTCAACTAGCGATATGTCGAAGAAGTCTAGGTTATTGAATTGATTCAAGGCATACTCAGCCAATGTGTTTGGTGGTACACCAAAACCTTGGCATTGTAGGAGGCCATTGCAGTCACCGGTTTGACAGATGCCCCGACCGGCCCCGTCGAAGTTGCAGTTGGTTCGAGGCCAGATACGGGCTTGTTTCGTGCCGGCAGGGACGTTGATTTGCCATGTTTGGCCATTGTCAAGCCTCTGGCCGCCACCAGGCACGGCTGCTGCCCAAACTGTGTAGGGACAGTTGTTTCGGACATCAAAAGTGGCTGCATGGGTGGAGGTGAAAATGAGAGAGATGAGAAGGAAAATGGAAATGGAGAGAGACTTGAAGAAACTCATGTTTAGGACTCTGGAGAGAGAGGTAGAGTTAGAGAGATGGGCTATGAGTATGAGGTTTTGTTCTTGTGTAGTGTTTGTGAGGGAATGGGTGGGGTATTTATAGTGGGAACATAGAGAGAGGTGGGTGTAAGAGTTTAATTGTATAGTTAATTTTGTTGGAAATTTTTACAGATTTTTTAGTCTTGGCTTGACTTGTGAGTCAAGTCAAGGATAGCCGGCATGATCTATTCCACAATAAAACTATATTTATTGATTGATAACATTATAAAATAATAAAAAGTAGATGTGTCATATATTTATTTTTTTATAAAAAAAAACACAGTATTAAAATAAATAAGTTTTAATATAATAATCGTGTGTGTATAAATATATATAATAAAAAAAAACTTGAATTTTATATCTCATATTTTTCCACTCATCACACCATCCCACTCGGTCCTGCCTGCCTCACAGCCCCCAACGCACGCATACCTAACGCGCACACACACCCACTCCCACTGTATTAACCCCTAGGGCAAAATCCAGTTTAACTTCGTGTGATTTGGATATTTTACGCATCATCTTTTTATGATTTGGAAATCAACACATTACCCCTTTATATTTTTGGACCAATATGCACAATTAACACTGTAAACAAAAATAGTAAAATGATTTTAGTACCCTCAACTATTCTTCATCTTCTTCCTCCCTCTCAACTGTAGTTTAATTTTTGGAAAAATCAATCAATCACCTAACTTTACAATCCTTTCTCTCTCTCTCTCTCCATAAAATACCAAATTTTTTCAAATCAATGTCAATATGCTCCACTCTCAACCTAGTTTTAAAATCCCACGGACTTATTTCCTTAAATAGCCCCCATGACCCACAAATTTAAGCTCAAAAGTGATCACAAACTCATTTTGACAAGTTATGTACATACTAAATTTTTTTTAACATTTGGGCCAACTTTGGTCCTTAATTTCTCTCTTGTTTTTCAACCTTTTTGGTGATTCAAATGCCTAAATTTAACTTCTTTCCAACCATGTATTTAGTTTGTCCAAATCATGCACAAGGTAAGTGGAAATCAAGCTCCAAAATGACGGGTTCATTATTTTCAAAAATTGTCACGATTTTTAATTCAATTTTTCACCCACCAAACCTCATTATTTCTAGATTCTAACTTCAAAAATAGATTCCTTGATCCTAAAAATGGTAGATTAGCCCCCCTTCATTTCTGAAATTCGAAATTTTAAATACCCCAAAATTCAAATTTTAAGCTTAAATTAGGGTTTTGATTTTCTTTTACTATACACTTTGTTGCCTCTCTCTCTAACTCAGCAATGTCACTACCCTCTCCTCTCTGTTCAAACCACCTTTTCCTAGGCTCTCCTTGCAATCCACCACCCACCACCAACCACCCATACTGAAAACCCTCCCCCACTAACAACAACCCAACACCCCCAAGCCCCACCGAAAACCCACTCCCAACAGCCCCTGAAACTCACCCCCAAACCCACTAAAAAATTCCACCATCCCCACCAAAAATCACAAGAACAATTACAAGAGAGAGAGGAAGAGAGGAGAGAGAGAAAGGAGGCAAGAGCAGGAGAGGCACAAAAACGGGAAAAGGGGAAAGGAAATGAGAAATGAGAAATAAGAAAAAAAATTTCTAACAGTAAATTGTAGAAGAAGATAAAAAAAAAAGGTCTTTTTTAAAGATCACAAGCGTATATTTGGGTTTTTAGATTGATTTTTGACTTTGACTTAAATTTTTTACATCCACACTTGCAAATCTAGCGCGTGTGTTATACTTTATGTTACTTTTAACAGAAATAGTAACGGTCGTACTTTAGTCCAAAAATATAAGGGGATTATGTGTTGATTTTTGAACCACAAAGAGGTGATGTGCAAAATATCCAAACCACAAGGGAGTAAACTGAATTTTGTCCTAACCCCTATCTCTTGAGGCTAACTCCCCTTCCTTATCTCTCTCCCTCACACACACACAACACACAACACACGTGTGTCAGCAATGCATTATTTGCTAGCTAGTGAAACAAACTATTATATCTATATAATAAAATAGTTCATACTTTTAATTTTATTCTAGTCATATTTTTTCCCTCAAAACTATCACCAATCACTTACCTCATCCATCATTCCTCTGTCATACTCAAACGTCAAGTCGCATCACTCATTTCTATCATATGTTTAATCATTTATATATTTCTGCCCTAAAAATGTCACATCACTCATTTCTATCATATGTTTAATTATTTAATATTTGGTTAATTTGTAATTAATATATTTTTTATTTCAAACATTATTTATATACAATAGTATACACATGTTAAAAAAAATTAATATAGTGGGACCATAGACGCTCGAATTTTATATTTTATCGTGCCTTCAGGCACGAGTTATAACTAGTATTAACTATCACAACAAAAATTAGTTGATACTAGCCTATCTGTCTCATTTATACTTGCCTGTCTCGCCTCGCCACGACCCGACCCGACCCGGCGGGTCTCGGGTACGGGTGTGGGTTAGATCAAACCCTATCTTTTTGAAAAAAAATTATTTAATTTATTGGGCGAGAATTTCTTAACCTGAAATAAATTTTCGATACCCATTGGATCGCGCTAGTTTGGATTTCTGCTTCTCACCAGTCCAAAATTATGCGTTGTGACTGTTCATGAAGAACAGTTACTCAAGGTGTCTACTGACTGTTGTGTCTTGTCATTTTGGGTTGTGTCCTTTAGTAAGGTGACTGTCTAAAAAGTCACCAATGTGTCTATAAATACTCAGGCTCATTTTCATTAATTTCATACATTCATTCAGTCTATTTTCAACAATAAGGTAGGCATTAAACCATATCATTTTCAAAATTAAAGCAGTGCATTTAGAGAGTACACAACACGACTTTGATTCGTCGGACGAGCAGATTAGAGTGCTACTTCTATTCGTGTAAAGATCATTGTATCTTAGGAGGTAGACGCTCGATTTCCATAAGCACCGTGTATGGGGGCGAAATTTGTTTTAAAGACAAAATGTCAAACACTAGTCTTGATCTACCTAAAGTTCAATAACAGTTCATGTTCTGCAATCGGGTTAATATTTATTTTGGTTTGACAAATAGTTGTGTGTTACTGTTTCGTTACCCTGCTATAACTCTTTTGTTTCTGTATAACTTTTTACTGTAACTGTTTTGTTATATTTTACGTGGTTAAAATCAAAAAGTTTAATAAGTGATTTTATAATATTTGGCACACTAAAAACAACAGTAGGAAGGATGAAAAAGTTGATGGATTAACTTTCTTTCCAACTCACCAAAATCAATCCCTCCAAAATCGGAAGAAAAGTAGATAGAAAGTTAATTATTTGTATTGAGATGTATCTTATTTGTCTATATATATTATGTATACATTAATTTCATATAAAAATATAATGATAAAATATGTATATATATATATATAATTAAAAAAATTAAATTAAAAATATATTTTTTTTTCATCTTAACTTGGGGTGAAAATTTTTGACTCAACACGATAACACGACTCGAACTCGACATAAATTTTATGACACGAACTTGATTATAACTCAACAAGAACTTGAAAATGATCTGACACGCGAACAAGAAATATAAAAGGTTCATAATTTTATGAGTCAACACGAATCTGACACGACACGACTCGATTGTCAACCTTAATTTTAGCCATCACAAAAAAAAAATTAAAAAAAAATTAATCATTTTTATTTTCCGTGTATCCAACCAAACACAAATGAAGAAAAGTGTATCATTCTTACTTTCCATCCTTGAAGAATAGAACGTGTATCCCTCCTACTTTCTATCCTTACTGTCAAACAGAGCATTAGAGTCATCTACCCATTTTGATTATGAATATTGTCATGCTAATTGAAAAAAATAAGCAAAAATGTCCTGTCCTTTTATAGAGAACGATATGATAAATAAAAAAACCCGATATGAATTTTAATTTTTTTATAGCTTAAATTGTTGGTAAATTGCTATTATATCATTTGGACTGTCTTTTTGTTTTAACGAAGTTAT
This sequence comes from Ilex paraguariensis, assembly GCA_963454935.2. Lineage (NCBI taxonomy): Eukaryota > Viridiplantae > Streptophyta > Magnoliopsida > Aquifoliales > Aquifoliaceae > Ilex > Ilex paraguariensis. Next base: position 78,611 of record CAUOFW020001181.1, on the reverse strand, counting down.
AATGGTCAAATGACATATTCATTATGTCATAACAAAAATTTTAATGTTACTTTTCCCATTTTTACAGTGGTCAATTTGACGGTAGAATCGTAAATTGTCTCTTGTTCCGTTTGAATGCAAAATCAACACGAGTTGAGAAGAATTTTTATGACCATTTTACTTTCCACCCCCGGCCCGCTATAAATAGATTGCCGTAACAAAGAAGCAAGACTTTTAGCAACCCATGAACTGGAAATTTGATAGTGCTTTCCTATGAACCGGAAAAACTATGCACATGACTTTGATACATCTGGTAAAAATCTCGTGTCTAAAAATAATATATAATATTAAAAATTGAATCCATCTTTATAATGTTTATATTTTAAATAATAATTTAATTTTTTTAATTATGTTATTTAAAATTAAAATTAAGAGAGATATATGTGTTAATTAATGAAATTGTTTAATATTAAAGGTCGTGTAGAGAAATTGATGTTTTTTAAAAAAAAATTAGGCAAATTTTATAACAAAAAATTATTAGCAATTTGAACGTTGCCTTCTTAAGTGATCACATAAAAATATATTCAATATTTCAGGGACTAAAATAATATAATTGAACACCAAAATGAAATAAACCTCATAGTTCAGGGGCCTCCAATGTAATTAACCCTATATTAGGGGCTTATCAAATGATATGATAGATGATTACCATAATATGTGAGATTCACTTATTTATTATTACATTCTTATTAGATAATAATACCAAGTAATTTTTTTTATTATTATTATTATAATGAAATCAAAATTCAACTTGGAACTCAAATCCAACCGGACATTGATTAATGAATTTAGTTGTATTACTTGAGAGTCAAACCTTAATTAAACTCAATTTAATGCACTGGACCCAAAAAAATTAATAAAAATTGAATGTGAATTTTAACTCAAGTTCAAAATTCAAGCATTATAACATAGTAAGATTGCAGAGTTAGGATGAGAGTTGTATATTTTGATTGGAACTTGGGTCCATGAGCGTCGAATGGAGCACATAATCATAAATCTTATATATCATAATCACATGTAAGAGAATTGGGCCCTTACAAATTTAGTAATTTGTCTACAAAGATTCAAATAGATAATCACTCACATTCAATACCTTCATGAGTTATTTTTTGTTACGATTACAAAAGTGTATGCAGAGACGAATTTTGAGAATTTCAGAGAAAATTGTGTCAAGCTTAAAACCCAACTTGAAACTGATCAACAAGTCTCAATAGGCTATAGGTCTCAGAATCAGGCCTAGACCCTCCCAGAATCATCCTTCTCAAAAGATTTGGGTCATAAATCCTGGCCTTAAAAACATAAGCTTTAATCAAGGTATTATAAACAAAAGTGTGCCAAGTGTAATTTGCTTTCTTCAACTCTTCAAAAAACTTCTCACCATTTTCTACATCACCCCTCTCTGTAAAAATTTCAAATATTGAAAATGTAGTCTCTAGCCATGGGGTTGATTTCCTGACACTGGTGGTTGTCGTCAGATCCATCCCCAAGTTCAGGGTTTTCAGAGCTTCCTTCATCAAACCCGCTTTCAAGCAACCCAAAGAAAGATGTCTGAAAGTTATGGCATTTGGTTTGGGTCCGCTGTTCTCCATTTCTCTGCAGAGTCCAGTGGCTTTACTAATAAGCCCATGTTTGTAGTTGTTGGAGTATAGATAGTCTAGGTTTATTAGGATTTCTTTTCCCTTTTTTACCCTTACTATGATTTTTATATTTTGCCTAAACTACAAGAATGTTTAAGTCACTCTGTATTATTTTTGGATATATATACGGGGTTCTACTCTTAATTTGAGTATCCCTTTTCATTCACAACTATCTCAAGTTGGTATCAGAGCCACTAACCCTAACCCTAACCTCCGCCAATCGTCATAACCAAACAGACCCAGCCGCTGCTCCTCCTTCACATTGCAACAGTAACCAGCCATCAACCACCACACTGTCCAGTAGCACCGACAGCCAGCAAGCATCCCACTCCGTCCACCCAGCAACCACACCAAACAGCCACCACTCAAACAATCATCGACTGCCCAAACCCAAACCAGCGAAGTCGTCTCAATCCCCGACACCGACTGCCCAGCGAAACCACTCAATCACCGAACACCGAACAGCCAGACATCAACTCCTCACCAGACCCAATACAATACCCAATACACTACCTGCATCAATATGCTACACTGAAACAACAATATACCTGCGGTCGTAGTCTTTGCCTCTGCCTCATCCCGTCCTCTGCGCCTCTGCCTCATCCCGTCCTCTGCGCCTCTGCCTCTTCGTCTTCGTTTTGGCGACGGTGGACGTTCATATCACAGCCATCTCCAACTTAAGTCTCTCTCTCTGAGTCTTGATCGAAGTGGAAGAAAAATCAATATACCCAATACCCACACCGACATATTAAACCAATACCCAGCCCACTGCCCGATACTCAGACCAAACCCATACATATTAAATCCAAACCCAGCCCACTGCCCATCCTCAAACCAACTGATTGCTTTTATTTCATCTACCAGCGAACATATACACACTAAATAGTAGCTAGCATCGACCAGTGTTATATCTAGGATTTTTTATGAGGGGTTGTTGATTTGCTCTTGATGCAGTAGATCACTTATTTATATATTTTGGATTTCTGGGCACCGTGACTTGATTATTTGGGAGTTTTTTGGACCTTCCCTATTTGTCGCTACTGTTCGACTGAAGGTATATTGTTCTCCCTTATTTTATTTCTCTATTTATCTTAGAGTTATTTTTCTGTCACGGGTGCCCTAGTATTGTTGTTGATATGACTACTACTGAGGGACTTGAGAACCCTACTGTTGACACCTCTACCGTTGAGACATCTATGGGTACTTCCACTTTTATGTTTGACCAGTATACAGTGCCTACTAGCACAGTTGCATTACCAGCATTACCGGGCATGATCTTTCAAAAAGTTACGGCACAATTGTTGAATGGTCGTAACTTCGCTGAGTGGTCACGCTCATTCCAGCTTTTCTTAGGCCGTGTAGGGAAGCTTGGTTGGCTGACGGGATCTCACCCAAAGCCAGCTGATGCCGACCCTGGATATTCTGCATGGTTCTCTGAAAACTGTGTCATTCTTGGATGGTTATTTGGCTCAATGGAGCCCTCTGTTTGCAGGATCCACCAGTTTCATAGCTCTGTTCCGAAGCTATGGAGCGCATTATCAAAGATGTATTCTCAGTCAGGACGGGGAGTTCGTGTTTATGAGCTTTCTCAGGAGCTCTCATATGCTCGGCAGGGAGATATGACCGTTCAGGATTATTATTGCTATTTGACCCAGCGCTGGCTTGAGTATGAGTCTCTACGTCCTCTTGCTGCTATTCCGAAGATAGAGCCCGAGGGAGCAGCATTCTTGCATACTCGAGAGCAGGAGGATAGGATTCACAAGTTCCTTATGGGGCTTCGTGATGAGTTTGAGGGACCTCGTTCTCAGATCTTGTCGATGTTGACACTTCCTTCTCTTTATGAGGTGTATGGGATGATTGAGCAGCATGAGCGTCGAGTCCGTATTGCATCACTTTCAGTTGCAGCTTTGCCTCCTTCGACTGACCAGATGGCCCTTGCAGCTGCTGTAGGGTCCTGTTCAGGATCCTTAGTCAGGGATAGGCAACGCTCAGACCAGTGCCGTCAGGGCGCCCCAGATCAGCACAGACGGGGGGATTCCCGTCAATGTGATTATTGTGGCCGACCAGGACATCTCAGGGCTACTTGCTAGAAGCTCCATCCAGAGCTTAAGCTACCTTCTCGCAGCCGTACTGTTGCTATTGCTGAGGTACCACCGCCTACTACCGCCACTCCTGCTACTGCTCCTCCTTGGCAAAGTGATATGGATGCTATCACTTTCCGATTAGATATATTTATGTCTGCTCTGACTTCTCAGAGTCTGACTACTGCTGCTGTCACCACTACAGGTATATCTCGTGCCTTTCACGCTTGTGCCAGTTCATCTCCCCTTTGGATGTTGGACTCGGGTGCGAATGGTCACATGACAGGTGAGGCCCATCACTTCACCACTTTTGACGAGCCATTACATACACAGGTTGAGTTAGCAGATGGAACACATGCCCCTATTGTTAGTAGGGGTACAGTCCGTCTCCCAGATGGCCTTACATTACATTCGGTTTTTCATACGCCAAAGTTGGCCATGAATCTATTATCTGTACATCAGTTAGCCAGAGATTTTCACTGTGCGGTTGTATTCTTATCTGATTCGTGTTATTTGCAGGACCTGAGTACCAGGAGGATTATTATCAAGGGACATGAGAAAGATGGACTGTATTATCTTGGCAATCCATCTCCAGTTTCACCAATTCCTTCACCTGCACCTGCTTTGTCTTTTTCTGTTCCTAGCTTGCATGCTAGTATTTTACCTAGTAGTTGTCATTATGATTTTTCGTCACAAACTGTTCAATTGTGGCATGACCGTTTTGGACATACAAATTTTAAATATTTATGTATGTTGTTTCCTGCTTTGAGTAATGCTTGTGTTGGTGGTAAACTTGATTGCATTATCTGTTCTCTATCAAAACATGTTAGGGCCAATTATATTCCTCGCATGCACCAGTCACCCAAGCCATTTGACCTAATACACTCTGATATTTGGGGACCCTCTCCCGTTACTGCTCTGTCAGGTGCCAGATATTATGTGACATTTATAGATGATCATACCCGTTGTACTTGGGTCTACCTTTTGCATAGGAAGTCTGATGTGCTCCCTATAATCACTCAGTTTTTACAGATGATTAAGATACAATTCGATGTCATTGTTCGTGCTCTTCGTTCGGATAATGCCAAAGAATATGTGTCTGATGCTTTAGTGTCTCACCTTTCTTCTCAGGGTATCCTTCAGCAACTCACTTGTCCATATACTCCTGAGCAAAATGGTGTTGCTGAGAGGAAAAATAGGAGTTTGATAGGGATGGTACGTTGTCTGCTTAGAGGCATGAGGGTACCAAAATCTTATTGGTATTTTGCTGTTTTGACTTCTACCTTTCTGTGCAATCGTACGCCGAGTCGTATTCTTCAGCATAAGGCTCCCTTACAGGTCTTATTTCCTGAGCGGACACTTTTTCCGGTCCCCCCTCGTGTTTTTGGATGCACATGTTTTGTTCAGGATCGGTCTCCTACTCGTCATAAACTTGATGATAAAGCGATTCGTTGTATCTTTGTGGGCTATTGTCATCAATCTAAGGGGTATCGATGATATGATCCTATTAGGCGTCGTATGTATCACAGTCTAGATGTTACCTTTCTTGAGCATATTCCTTATTTTCCTTTCAGTCCTTTGTCTGCCCCTCCAGTTGATGATACTCCCTTTGATTTTCCATTACCATAAGAGTCAGAGTCATTGATCACTATCCCTACAGGGTCATCCGTTTTTCCTCCAAAGGAGTCACTCATCCCTGTCAGTACAGAGTTACCAGTCTCTCTTCCTTTGCAGGTGTATGCTCGTTGTCCTCGCTCTCATCACCCTGCTGATATCCCCTCTACCTCAGGCGATGCAGGTAATACTTCTCAGTTTGTTGAGCATATTGATGCACCTGTTGTTAGTACTGATGAGATTACAGGTGCTGAGCCAGTTACTTTACCTGATAAGATATTATCAGTAGAGGATGGTGATTTAGGGCGTCGTTATCCAAGGCGTGATCGCCGTCCAGTTGATCGATATGGTTGGACCGCCAAGATTTTATATCCGATCTCTGCTTATGTTTCTTATGGTAATTTGTCTCCCACATTTCGAGCTTATACTATGGCCTTATCAGATACGCTGGTTCCTCGCTCTATTTCGGAAGCTATGCGGGAGCCCCAGTGGATTCTTGCCATGCAGACAGAGATGGACGCTCTTTAGCATAATCATACATGGGATCTTGTCTCCTTACCTTCAGGGGTGAAGCCTGTTGGCTGTCGCTAGGTTTACACCCTGAAGTTTCTTGCGGATGGTACTATTGATCGTTACAAGGCTAGACTTGTGGCGAAGGGCTTTACTCAGGTACCAGGTCGTGATTTTGGTGCTACATTTGCCCCCGTGGCAAAATTGACTACTGTTCGGTTAATTATTTCTCTGGCTGCGGAGTACTCTTGGCCTCTTCATCAATTAGATGTGAAGAATGCGTTTCTTCACGGTGATCTGGACGAGATTATTTATATGGATGCACCACCGGGCTTTCGTGGTGAGGGGGAGTATGCTGGAAAGGTATGTCGATTGCGTAAGTCTCTTTATGGACTGAAACAGTCGCCACGAGCTTGGTTCTCTCGCTTCAGTGATGTAGTCATACGATTGGGGTTCACCAGGTGTCATTCTGATCATACCTGCTTTATTCGACGGAATACTTCTGGACAGTGTGTCATCCTTCTGGTATATGTTGATGATATTATTATTACTGGTGATGATGTTTCTGGGACTGCGCAGGTCAAGATAGACCTTGGGAAGGCCTTCGATGTGAAGGATCTTGAATTTCTGCGATACTTTCTTGGGATTGAGGTTGCCCGTAGAAGCAGAGGTATTGTTCTTTCTCAGAGAAAGTATGTTTTGGATCTTCTTTCAGATACTGGGATGTTGGGGTGCAAACCGGCATTATCACCTATGATTCCAAACCTGAAGCTTACTGCTGAAGGTGAGGAGTTGAAAGATCCGACAGTTTATCAAAGATTGGTAGGTAGACTTATCTACTTAGCCAATACTAGGCCGGATATTTCATTCGCAGTCAACCGAGTTAGTCAGTTCATGCATAGGCCATGTCAGCCTCATCTTGATGCAGTTTATCATATTCTTCGGTACCTCAAGTCTTGTCGTGGACTTGGGTTGTTTTATGCATCAGGATCTCGGACCGGTTCTCTAGCCTGTTATTCAGATTCAGATTATGGGGGAGCATGTGATGATCGATCTACTACGGGTTTCTGTGCTTTTCGAGGGACTCATCTTATCTCTTGGAAGAGCAAGAAGCAGGCAGTTGTCTCCCGCTCGTCCGCAGAGGCAGAGTATCGGGCATTGGCACTTGGCACATGTGAGATTATCTGGCTACGATCGATTCTTGACGAGTTGGGTTTTTCAGTGACCTCACCATCCACATTATATTGTGATAATCAATCTGCTATTCAGCTCGCTTCTGACTCTGTACTACATGAGAGAACGAAGCATATAGAGATCGATGTTCACTTTCTTCGGGAGAAGGTCAGCAGTGGTCTTGTTACTCCATCGTTTGTGGGGACCAGTGATCAAGTTGCGGATGTTTTTACCAAACCTGTCACTCTGTCTATTCTTCGGGACTCCGTTGTCAAGCTTGACTTAGTTGACATTTTTGCGCCTAGCTTGAGGGGGAGTGTTGGAGTATAGATAGTCTAGGTTTATTAGGATTTCTTTTCCCTTTTTTACCCTTACTATGATTTTTATATTTTGCCTAAACTACAAGGATGTTTAAGTCACTCTGTATTATTTTTGGATATATATACGGGGTTCTACTCTTAATTTGAGTATCCATTTTCATTCACAACTATCTCAAGTGTAGTAAACTCTGATATCATTGAGTTGAACTTGATGGGCAAAGACCCAACTCAAGTTATAAGCCTAGTCCGATTTAAAAGTCCAATTCCAAGAGATCCACAAAATTCAACTCAATATGATCAATCCGGACAAGCTCATTAGAAAGCTACGTCACCAAGAGAACATCAAAGAGTCTCACCCTCACCACCTTAGGAACCAATGAGCTCAAGCACCATAATTGTCTTGCTCGTTGAGAAGAGGTGCGTCTCCGCCGGATCAACTATTTAATTATCTTAAAGTCACCTCAATCCGTTATGACCACCAGACTAGTTATTTAATTACTATACTGAGCGACTATAAATTGTAAACCCCATCACCACTTGGGGGCATCAGATTCATTCGAGATAATTCTCTCATCCTCTCTCAAAGCTTGTAACCTTCTGCTCTCACACTACACCGGAATTAATAAAATCATGGCGACCCTTGTCATTCCAAATGGACATAGGTCACTGTTGTGATCGTGCAGCAATTATGGTGAATAGTAAGAAATCAAACAATTAAGAAAGCAGGAGAAAATAACACATAGAGATTTACGTGGTTCGGCAATGTGCCTACATCCATGAGAGCGAGCGGCCATTCCTTTTTCATTATTCAAAGTAGGATTACATCTTAAGTATTTATATAACCCTAATACGGACGTATTTATAAAAATATCCCTGTACCGTACCGCGGGGGCGTTGCCCCCGCACCCCCAACTAATCAGCATCCTCTTTATACAAATCCCACAAGGCAGATGCCGTCGCAGGCTCCGCTACGCTCCGGCATCTGCCTCCTTGCCATTATGCACACAGCAATATATGAGCCACACATACTCTAACAGTCACCATGACCGAAAACCACTATAAACTTGATCTTCTCTCTCCCTCTACTTTACTGCATTTTATACTGTTTAATTGACAAGTGGTGCGCAAACCAATTTGTACATCATCAGAATTGATCAGTTGTTTTCAACCCCTAGTTTGATTTCATTTCCGCCCAAATCTTTCGGCTCAACTTAGCTCTCCAATCTTACCATATGCTTCTATGGCCAGAATAAAACTCAGAGACCTAATATGTGGAAGTTCTTGCACAATGCCCAAGTTCGTTCTAGCTCCTTTTTCTTCCCCAAATATCCATACAGTATAACAAGGATATCTAATGTTGACCAGTTATTTCCCGTCATAGACTTCTCTACCTCTTCAACATAGGCCTCACACACATTGTAAAACCGTGCCGCAGCATGTGCAGTGACTAATATGCAGTAAGATACCTCATTTGGCTCAACTTCTGCTAGCTTCATGTCACCGAACACCTTTACCAAGCCTTCAATGTTGTGTTCATTAGCTTCCATTTTCAAAAGAATGTTTTAAGTGGAAACATGGGGAGCCACCCTATCAGCTTTCATTTGAGTGAGGAATTTTTAAATGACTTTCTTACGGCTAGGGGAGGAATGAAGAATAATGAGCCAAGTACGATATGGGATGACCAAGTGCCCTCATTTTCTTCATGTACGAGCGGTAAAGGCTTATCATGCCTCTATCTAAGCATGCAATTACAAGATTGTTGTAGAGCAAATTCCATATAAATATATAACTCCAGAGCACGAAATGAAAAGTAAAGGCCAAAAATCAAGTGTTGATTTCACCAAAACAGGGTGTTGACAGGTGAAACGGGCATAAGGTTTGGCACAAACAGCACATATGTGATTGCTTCCAGACTCAAAACCCACATTCTCACACTTGGCAGTATAAGCATTTTACCATTGTACCAAACAATGGACCGTTTCACTGATTTACGCTTGGGGATTATTTAACTGAAGCATTTGGAGAAACAAGGTAGTATGCATATGTAAGTATCTCAAAAGAGAGAAGAACCTGAGGGCACGTTTGTTTGATTGGAGCTTCTTTAAATGGTTGATGATGTGGAAAATATGGCCTCTATGAATGGGGAAGCCATCACCGATCCAGCACTGGAAGGCAGACCCAACCGACTCTCCATTTGGTAGCCTCTCGATCCTCCAACTTTAAGCTCTTTGGTTCTTCTTCTTCTTTTCTGTTTGATTACGATCTGTTCTCGCACGAATTGATTGGTGTGTGGGTCCAATAGTGGAAAGCAGGATGACTTTGGTGGATAGCAAGTGTTCGACGTAAGATTTGAAAGACCCTCCCTTGACACAGTAGGACTATGGTTTGCATGCTTGTTGATAAACGTTTCCAAACCAGACCTAATATATCCTTTCACTAATCGGAATATATTAATTTTCATTTGATAGAGAGAATAGTGGAGTAATGAATGAATTTTTAGTATTTTTTCAAAAAAAATTGTATTGAAAGCTAAATAAATTTTCTTAATATAGTTTAATTCAATTAAGTCTAAATTTTTGTATTGACTTCTAAATTTTCCTTGAAAATATAGAGAAATAGAATCGGGGCGTTCTCAAGCCCCAATCACAAAAGATCACCCAACAAACTGCGATCAAACCCACCCACAATCTTTCAGAAACACCTTCCCATGCCACACCCACATACAAGAAACCCACCCTTCCATTGCTATACCCCCACCCCAAACGTGGATCACACACCTACCAACTACCACTTGCCACCACCAACCCCCACGGTGACCACCAAAACAAGGAGGAAAGAGAGAAATAGAGAAGAAGAATGATCAGGATTTCTGTGTGGTCTCAGGAGAGCACCGAGATATATATAACTTGATCAGTTGGATGATTGGTGTTAAGCCATAGGGCAGGGTTTATTCAAGGTTAACAATATTCTTAGTTGGTTGAATTAGTTTTTTTAGGAAAAAAATTAGATAAAATTGTGAGGGTAATCCTGGAATTATACAAACTAACGATGCTTACATGATATGATTTTGGATGGCCCTTTAATGGTAGTTTAAGGGTTGAGAAAATCTATTAGCCAGCACCAAAACCAAAAGGGAGATTTGTGTTATTATCCATAAGTGAGATGCTTACCTATCCCTCAAGGCAAGATTCAAAGTCTGAAGGCTAGAAGATCAAATATCAAATACCTTAAGTATTAAGTATCTTCAGGAGAAGTTAAAGACTCCTCCTTAGTATTTAGCAAGTATAATTAGGCTTATGGACCCGTTCTAACTTTTGTACCTAGTCTTGGGTTGTGAGAGATTAGTTTATCTATAGACTACGGAATAAATTTTCTAAGTATTGCTTTGGGTGGCTTTTTTTGGCTTGTTTTGAATTTCATTGTATATCTTATTTTTTCGGTTTAATAAACTATTTACCTTCCAAGAGGTGCTTTTACCTATCATTTGGATAAACCTCAGGGAAGGTGGATGTAATTAACTCTAAAAAAACCATTCCAGCAGTTTGTGTTTGTCCTGTGTTATGGATTAATTTGAGATTGAACTGTAGACAAATTAAGCCGATAAGCTCTGAATTTATAAATCTTAAATAATGGTGGTTATAAAACTATTTTCTTTCAACAACCCTGTATTTCACACATTATTTCTAAGAAGAGTGACGTGAAAACTTACCTTTCTATCAACTACCTCCTTTTTTAAATTAAGGTTTGAGTTGGACTGCATTTAGGTTATTTGCAAGTGTTTCATGTTAAGAATATTATTTAGATCGGGTTTGACACAGTGGTGAGGTTGTTCCTCGGTGACTTAGACATCACAAGTTCGATCTACAGAAGCGTCTTTTCGGTACATATGCGTAAAGCTCATACAAGTGAAACTCCTTGGACTTCATTGTGGCAGGAGTGTCTCCATTTTTTATGTTTTATGGACATTTTTTCTTTAAAGTTTGGTGAACTGACAATGAATGATTCTCTAAATAAGTAAACAGGATAGGACTCAGAAGCTGCCTTTCTGTTTACGAATCTCTGTGGACATTAGATTATAAAGTGATGCGGCTCTACATGATAAAAAATGACACTTAAAATACAGAAGGTTGGCCTCAGAGCAATTACAAGCAAGTTTGAGGAAACTTCTTCTAGACGTAGGAGCATTTACAGAAAGAAAGGAGACAATGAAAGAAGAAAGACATATGGTTGTGCTTACCTGTGCATCAATGTCTGGTGTTTCACCTGTTGCAGCCTACTCTCCGGCACAGCCATCTTTGCCAACACCATCACCATTTTCCTTTTCAGTTGCTTCTACCAGGTGGAGCTCCAGACCTTCGATTCATCTCTCCAACTTATTACTGCGGTCTCTGACCCTCCTGTTCTCCTTTGTTTCTGCTCTTTCACTTGCTGCTCCATCACCAAACAAGAATGAAGGCAAATTACATCATGGCTTCCTCGCCTACACGGAATTCAAGTAAGCAATAGGTGCAAGATGAAATTCAAAATAACATCCATATCTGCTTGAAATTTGATATATAAGTTGACTGTACCAATTTTTCTCTGGCTGTTTTGGCATTCAATTGGTAATTTTGGATAAAAATAGGATACAATATTGTCATCACCAAATTGGGAGGATTAATCTATAGAACTCATCTGTGCAGGTACTGCTTCATTGTGACCATCTTGGCTTTCCTCTACTCGGCCTATCAACTCTTTAAAGGTGTTTGCGACATGGCTTACAGAGGCATTCTCATCTCAGACATGGCATCCGACTACAGTAGCTTCATTCTTGACCAGGTAAATGAATTCTCCAAGAGTCCTGCTCATAAGCCATTCTGTTTAACTATCCATTTGTGTCCACCTAGCTATACATCGAGGAGACTAGGACACAAGAAGTGTGTATCATGATAAAATGATAAAGCCAAAACATATACAGGCAAAGAATCTAAAGGAAAACAGATGAAATCCATTGACAAAATGAATAGAGAATGTTATGTGAGCTCTGTATACTGATGTATAAATATTCTCGTACCAGGCTTCCCAGAACACTGAGAATCAGAAAACTCACCAGAGAAAATTACAAAATCATATAGGAGAGGTGCACGCACAGCACAAGAAGAAAACAGAGATGCAATGATACAATCATGAAGGAACTACGCATTAGATCTTAGAACCAAGTGTCATTTTGCTCAGACCAGATCTCTGGTCAATACAGTGACAATAACAGTAACTTGAAGCGATTGCAATTCAATGTTGCACATTCATTAAGCAATAATCCATAAGCAAGAAAAAGAGAGTTCCATCTCAGATATAATTAGGTTATCATGGCAATGCCAAAAATTTCCTTGAACAATTTTCTACAAAGGAAATACTAATATAAAGACCCTAGATATATACATCTGTCAAACAAATATGCACCTGGATATTTCCACAGTGTCTTGTCATGAGTAATGCACCAGTTTACATATTCCTTATGTTCGGTGAGAGACAAATTTAGTGCACGATACTCCACAAGGTCACCCTGTTAGTCAAACCCTCCCCCCTCAAAAAAAAAACAAAAAAATGCATTTTCCCAATCCCAATATATACGTACACGCAGAGAGAGAGAGAAGAAAAAAGTGTAACGGCTTTGAACAACTAAGCTTGGGCACAGTTCTGTTACATATTGTTCCATGTTTCCCTTCTTTCACAACAATGAATCTTCCATGGATTAATTGATTTGCTACCATGTAACAGTTGGTGGGTTACCTTCTCATCTCATCCTCCTCAGTAGTAGTACCAGTGATACAACAGATAGAACAGAGTACATCGCTTTGGAAGGCAGCTATTGTCTCAGTCAGCATGTCCTTCGCTGCTTTTCTTGTTATTGCAGCTTCTGCACTCCTATCAGGGTATAAACTCTGCAAGAGAATAATATGGTGACACGGTGTTGTGACGATGAAAGGAAAATATAAAAGAATTGCAACAAAACTTACTGTCTTCTACTTAGATGGCCATCTCTAAAGCTTTAACTTGTGTGTCCGTTGATGCAATCTCTCAAGTATGTGATATCTACTCTTGCCAGCAAGTGAAATAAATACTTCATCAATTTTCTTTCATAAATCCAAAAATCTCTGAATGTGTTAGTGGCAAATTATTTTTAATATGTTTATCAGCAGCAAGGATTCGTTGTGTTGCAATTCACCTATCAGCAGCAAGGATTAATGCTACTGTTGTTAGAGGGTGGTGGTAGTTCCTATTATCTCTAATATGACAGTTACAACAGCAAATTCTTGCCGTACTCCTAAACTCTTAAATGCAATTCATGGTTCTTCTTATGAGGACAAATTTCCAAATTCATAACCAAAACCAGTTTGTTCTGAACTTGACGTAACATCCAACATGGAGTTTAAAGTTTGGTACACAAGTGAACTAGTCCTAAGGACCTAAACCAAGCCAACCAATTATCATGAGCAATACAAAAAAATAAGAACTGTTCTGATGAATCTTCTGACAAGGTTTCTTAGTGAAAATTAGCAACAGTATATTACCTTGCGCATCTGAAGTCTTCTTTTCTTCCGTAACCAGTATGCCATCTGTGAACTCACAAGACTGAATAGGGGCCTCAAGCTGTTTTACAACAAACACTTTTAGCTCTTCACAGATGGTGACCACGGTACCCTTCCTGCCAAGCCGACCAGTTCGGCTGTCTCGATGTACATAGCGAATTGAGTTTGTGGTTAAATCTAGATTAACCACAAGATCACATTTCTGACCCATCCAAACTTTTGGCTGAAAGCTCGTTTGTCACCAGTACTCTCACCTGCCCATTCTTGAATTTCTTTGAAATTGTCGGTCTTGCAAGTTTGCCAAGGTCTCCATGAAGCTCTGCAGCTTTTATCCCACGGGCATCCAGCTTGAAGACAGCATCTTTTAGTTGTTTAGTACAATTCATGAAAGCTATCAAGGACTTGGCATCGAGTGCATGCACACATCTCCTCAATATATCAACTCTGTGCTGTAACCTCTTACGCAGTACTAATGTTTTAGAGCTGGCAGTAAGCTCTTAATGACAGCCAGAGTCTGCAAATTCGACATTGAACTAGAAGTGGAAGAAGATAGAGACAAACTAACAGGTCCATTAGGGAGGGACAGACCCAAGAGGCAAAACGCTTTTGGCTTGGACAAGAAGTGGATATGCTGATCTCTAGAACTCTCCCCGATTTCCCAACTACAACTAATGGCTTGCTTTTCTTAAGAGCTTCATCCTGCCTTGATCGATTTGCACCTTTTTGATGATGCACAAAACAACATAAGTTAGATTAACAGTCGAGCGTGCGATAAAGAGTGATTAATGGAACAATCAATGACAATAATATAAATATCGAGTCAACACACAGATATATAGTAATTCGGTCCGGGTCATCTACTCCACTCCAAAAAATAGCAACGATGGTCGAGGGACTTTTATTGATAAAGTAAGGTGAACCAAAGAGAGCAATGGTTAACTTCGGGAGGGATATAATAACTACAAGAGAGAAAAAATATGTGTATAGTGTGTAGAGAGATATAGAGATAGATCAAGAGGTGTCTTCTCATATAGAGAAAACTTACACTGAGCATTGATTAAGATGATGACATAGAAGGCAAAGGTAAATGTCATAAGAAGTTGTCGTGATCTTCGAAAATGAATATCTCGATAATTATTTTTCACGTGCTCTAATTATTCTTGGATTCGTTGGACTTTGGATTGGGTCATCGACCTGAACTTGACCTACCTTTTAGCTGATTTAGACTTACTTGATTTATTGGGTCTGACCCAATTGAAGTGACAATAACGTTTAACAAATAAACCCCAAGGAAATGAATCCAAATTAATTTATGAGATCCCAAACTCTAATCAGAGTTTACATTTTTACTAGTTTACTTATGATTTTTTTATTTTATTTTCTGATTAATCTTCCATATTTAATTAACAAATTATAATTTAAATTTAAATTTAACTCGAATTTTAATTTATGTGTGAAATACAAAACTCAAACTCAAACTCAAAATATTATTATTTTCAACACAAATTAAATCAGATTTTGGCCTAAATTAAGTGTTGGAATTAAGTTAGTTTGATAATGTAAATTTTTTTAAAATAACCTCTTCCAACATATAATTTTTTTTAATGGTGATATAAATTTATCATACATTTAAATATGACTAATTATATATAATTGAAGGAGAATAAGAGCCGCCAAATAAAATTTAAAAAATATTGAATTCTAGAGGGGTCCTAAACTCCATCCAACATCCTTATCTAACCGCACGAATCTTCCAACAGTTTACCGCCACGTATTCAGTCAAAGAAGTGAAGAGTAAATTATATTTTATCCCTAAATTATTATTTTTATTTCACTTTGTACTTCAATTATAAAATTTTTCACATCATACTCTAAAGAATCAATTTTAATTCATATTAATATAAAATAACAAATTTAAAAATCTGTCAAATGAGGGAGAAAAATCCCAAAGAGCATCTCGTCAAGTGCTTAGTACCACTTTATTTTGTCTCTTTTGCAACCAAATAGTTGCTGAGAATAAAACAAATAGTCGACCATCGGAAAAAAATTTGAAATTTAGAAAAAACAAAGTCACGAATAAATATTTTTCTTAATTTTTAACATGCACATGTATAATAGGCAATTGTTTATTGGCATTACAGACCATTCATGTGCACATTTATCGTCAAAAAATTGATAATCATTATTTAGTGATATAAAAAAAAATTAATATTTTAAGATATATAAAAAAATTTATAGTTAAGGGTATATAATAAAATAAAAGTAATAATTTAAGGGGATAAAATGTAATTTAACCTAATAAGAACATTAACGAAAAAAGCGAACCTTCTGGAAAAGAACCGATGGATAAGTATCTTCTCGCTCCTTCCTCAAAACCTACTCCATTCGTGGGTCCCATCCTTTTCTCCATTTCTTTTGAATATGATAATCACTTTCTTTTCGTTTTCCTTCTCTCTGTTGTAATCATTTACTACTCTTACCCCCCCCCCCCCCCCGCCCCAAGAACCTTCCAGAACCAACACTAATCTCCTCTCTCTCTCTCTCTCTCTCTCTCTCTCAAGTTCGATGCGTTAGATGGATGCTTTGTTTGATGGTGCTGCTTCAATGGTGTTTGGTTCGATCTGTCACTGAACCTGCCTGGTTTGCATATCTGGTAAAGAGAATGTTTTTAGATTCGTTGTTATCTACACCATTTCCTTTTGTTTTCATGTTTGATTGCTTAGAAAAAATAAAGGAAAATGTTACCCTCAATCTAAAAGCTCTCTCTTCACCTAGCCAAGTTCTTTTTTTCTGTATATATTTTTTCAAAACATTTCTCGGATACCAAACACAGATCCCATCACCATCGTCGTCCTGTTTGTTCAATCTGTTGTCACTTTCGAGTCTCTAGGTTTCCGGCCGTTTCTACTCCCAATCTTTTATTCCTCCACTTTCTTAACAACCAAACAGATTTTTGCCAAAGTTGTATTTCTATCTATTTTATTATCCTACACACATCAAACAAAGGTTTGAATCGTTATCTTTTCTATTAAACTTGTTAAATAGATGAATGAACCCCTAAAAGTTCTATCTTTTTTGCTTTTTTAGAAGTTTGGATCTATATGGCGTCGTTAACGGTTGAACAGACCGGTGAATCAACAGCCGGAGAGTCACAAAGATCTCTACCGACGCCTTTTTTGACGAAAACCTATCAACTTGTGGACGATCCATCCATGGACGACTTGATTTCGTGGAACGAAGACGGAACGACCTTCATCGTTTGGCGATCAGCTGAGTTCGCCAGAGATTTGCTTCCCAAATACTTCAAACACAACAACTTCTCCAGCTTCGTTCGCCAACTCAACACTTACGTAAGAAAGAACCTCTTTCACCAAGCACAAAATTTCTCCCTATAGAAAGTATTTTTTAAATCAATATGCTTTGAAAAATGTGGTTTTGATTTCTTTGTTTTCGTTTTTACTTTCAATTTTCTAGGGATTTAGAAAAGTTGTACCTGATCGGTGGGAATTCGCGAACGACTGCTTTCGAAGAGGCCAGAAAAGACTTCTGAGAGACATTCAACGCCGAAAAATATCTGCGGTTGCGGCACCGGCTGCGGCAGCAATGGCACAAGCAGTGACTATGGCTGTTGCACCGCGGTTGAGATCGCTGTCGCCAACAAATTCAGGCGATGAGCAAGTTTTGTCGTCGAACTCGTCGCCGGCTGCTACGGCGACAGCCTTGGCCCTCGGTAGTACGTCGTGTATCACCACGCCGGAGCTTTTAGAAGAGAATGAAAGATTAAGAAAAGAGAACGCGCAATTGAGTCAAGAATTGAATCGATTGCGTATCTTGTGCTGCAATGTGTACAATATGATATCGAATTACACTGTGAATCAATCGGAAACTAGTACATTACCGGAAGATAGGGATTTGGGTTTGTTGCCGGCGAGGCTGGTGGAGGTAGACGGCGGAGCCTCCATGAATAGTGGTGGCGTGGAGGCGGAGATGGAGATGGAGACGAACCCAAGATTGTTTGGGGTATCCATTGGTGCGAAGCGCGTGAGGAGGAGTGAAAGGGATGGTGGTAGGCAAAGACAGGATCAAGTACAGTCGGATGGTTGGGATTTGAAATCTGAGCCGTTAAGACAAATAGATTATGATCGAAAGATACATAAAAGATAAGTGGATGATGGTTAATGGACACGTGTACACCAATTTGTTCCATGTTCTGGACCCTTCTAGGATTGAGAAGGCTGGCCCACATGGAATTTTCGGGTGCCAAGAAAAAGCAACTTAGGCTCAATGACTTGGATTTGTGGGCTTTGGGTCATGGCTGATTGGACTTGAAACTTGTAGGGCTGTGAACTTTGTACATATCGTTAGTAATTTTTGTATGTATATTCTGAAGTGAGTGAGATACCCAAGAAAGTAGGGAATTTTTTTTTTTTTGGGGGGTAAGTAAATAAAAGTAAGGATTAATCGAAATGTTAAAATTATATTTGAGTCTTGTTAAACGGACGTGCTATGTAATTGATAGTATTCCATTCCATTTAGTTTTTCGATCACTATTATATGTATTCGAAATTTGTGTTGTGATTGTTAATTTATGTTTCGTTTGTTACGATGGAAAAGTGGAAGGAAGGAAAGTTGGAGGGATAAATAAAACATCATGTTTGGTAAGGATAAAAAAGTGGATGGATTAACTTTTTTTTCAACTCACCAAAATCGGAGGAAAAGTGGATGAAAAATTAATTATTTTTATTGAAATGTATTTTATTTGTCTATATATTTTTTTATATGTACATATATTATGTATATAATAATTTCATATAAAAATACAATAATAAAATGTGTATGTATATATATATTAAAAAATATTAAAAAAAAATTAAATTAAAAAAAAAATTATTTTTTCCATCTTAACTAAGATTGAAAATTTTTGACTCAACACGATGACACGACTCAAACTCGATAGAAAAATAAACAGGTTAACACGTAACTCGATACGACATAATTAGTTAAATGAGTTAAGTTAGGTTTGACTAATATTCGACATAAACACGTAATGACTCAACATGAATCTAACACAACACAACTCAATTATCATCCCTAATTTATGCCAGCACAAAAAAAAATATATAGTCATGTTTATTTTTCATACATCCAACCAAATACAAAGGTAGGAAAATATATCATTCATATTTTTCATTATTGAAGGATAGAAAGTGTATCCCTATTACTTTCCATCCTCCCTACCAAACAGAGCATTAGAATCCAAATTGATAATTGATACATTTTGTCTTATCCAAGATTGATCATTGATAACGTTGCCTCGCTAATGTTAAGTATTAGCACTTTCTCTCCCTTTCTCTTGTAGATGGATAATATTACATCAATATTATTACGTGATATCATCATTGTGCGGAGTCTTTTCATGGCATTCTTGAACTGTTTCAGGCCATGAGACACATCGAAAAACCACTCTTCTTTAGGAAAAAAATAATGGATTTAATTGTCCAATAATAAGATGAGTAATTTGTAAGTCGATACAAAAATTTAGATTTATTTAAATTAAACTACATAAAAGAAATTTATTTGGACTTAAGTGTATTTTTTTAAAAAAAAAGACCGAAAGACCATTTATTATTTTATTACTCCCTCCCCCCTTCTCTCTCTATTACTCTCTCACTCTCTCTTCCGTAGGGCGTGGCTTCTCTGCTGTTGGAGGAAAACAGAATAGTGTAGTGTTAGGATAAACGACACCGTTTTAATTAGATTTTTCTTTTTCAAAATTTTTCCACCATGAAACTCTCCCATACACATCCTCTGTACCTACATTTGCACTGTCCCTCTCTCTTATACAAACTCTCTCCTAAAACTCCTAAAATTTTTAACAGTGATTATAACTCTCCCTTATGCGAAACAAGGGTTCTTTATTCTTCTCTATCGCAAACACCTATAAACGCATGTGCAATTATACATACACAAATAAATTAATCTTCTAGAAACTATAGTTTTCTGTCCATGAGCTCCTCTAATGGCTGTCAAGCTCTCAACTTCGACAATTTCAAGGAATTTTTTCAAATAGGTCCATTTAAACCCATGCCTTACGGCTGTTTCATGAGGTGATAATATTCCATTTATCCCACCAAATGAAATACGAAGATTCTGTAAACAAGTGAGTCTAAAATTTTTACAGGTGCTCATTTTCTCTAGAATTCCCGCTCTTTTTTTTTTTGGAATTGTAAAACCCCCTATCTCAAGATCCAATATTTTCACATATTTGCACTTCAGATTAATTCATGCTTGCTTGCGATGATTGGGTAAATTGCTTGGGCTTGTTTGGACTCGGAAAATGAAAGAATAACGAGGAAAGAGGCGATAGGACAGTGTAGAAAAGAAAGGTTACTTGGGTGGAGAGAGAGGGTTTACTTTTAAGTGCAGCTTGTGGGTCTGTAGAACATGAGAGAAAGAGAGAGATTGTGGAAATGAGAGTTTCACAGGCATATTTTGCGGTGGAAAATTTTTGGAAAGAAAAATCTTATTAAAACGGTGTCATTTATCCTAACAGCACATTGTGCTGTTTTCCTCCAACAGCAGAGGAGCCACGCCCCTATCCCCTATCTATTTCTCTCTCTCTCTCTCTCTCTCCCTCTCACACACACACATTTATAATTTATTTATTTTTAAATATGTATAAATTTAATTTAATTTTTTTTTCTTTCTCTCCCCTATTTTTTCTCTCCCTCACTCCTTCTCCCATTATTTCCTTATTCTCTCCCTTTCTCTCTCTATCGTTATATCAACATTATAACAATACAATTACATCAATTAATTATAATTATCCTGTAATACACCAAACAGTTACTCATGTATTATAATAAATCAAACAGTTACACTAAATAATTATACGAAATTGTAACACCCACCAAATTTGTCATTCAGCTATTTACATAAATTAACGAGTTACACTATTTAGTATCACGACATGGTTACACCAATTATATACACCAAATTGAGTTTATCATTACACAAAAAATTTTACCATTATACTAAATTTGGTAATTATAATTGGTGTAACGATGTCGCGGTATTAAATGGTGCAACTATTTAATTTATATAAACAACAGAATGACAGATTGGATTGGTGTCATAATTTTTAGTAATTGTTTGATTTTATTATAACACATGAACAACTGTTTGGTGTATTATAAGACAATTGTGATTGATTGGTCTAACTGATTTAGTGTAATTGTGTTGTTTTAATGTTGATATAAATACAAAGAGATAAAAAAATAGGGAGAGAGAGAAAGAAAATAGGAGAGAGATGAAAAAATAAATCAAATCTTTACATAGTTGAAAAAAAAATTATCAATGATAGATAGAGAGAGAAAATTGGGGAGAGATGAGGAAAGTAACAGGGAAAGAGAGAGAGATTAAGAGAAAATAGGGGGAGAGATAGCGAGAGGGTCTAGTGAAAATCTTTACATATTTAATTAGATATATAATTGTCAATCAAAAATACATAATTTAAGGGAGTGTATTTAGGTAAAAAAAAAAATTAATTTCATTTGAATTTTGTACCTAAACACAATATGTTTTATTAAAATTGAACTTAATAAAATAAACAACTTATCTATATATTTTTTCTCAAAGAAGTTTAAAAAATTGTACCCACGGCCAAAAAACTCATATAAGATAACATGTGGGTTAGTGAATTTTACATAAAAGTATCTCCAACTTTGACTCAAATTTAAATTTGAGTCAAAATGGCTCAAAACAATTCTCCAACAATAGACTCAAACCTATACCAAATTAAGACAAAATTTATTTTGAACCCAAATTATAGTAAACTCAAATTCTATACCAAATTTCTAATGGTAACTTTTTATCCTATCCAAAATTAAAAGACTTCTTCGACGACTTGTTCTCTGTCTCTCTTTACTACACTGTTTCTATCGCCGACCACCATCGAAACTTTTTCAAATCATTTGAAGGCCTATAGATTGTATTTTTTTTTTTTCCTCTTCTTCTTCTATCTTCTTGCATTTTTTAAAACCCTAAATTCACCCATCTTTCATATTATATAAACCCTAACCTACCCATCAAAATTTTCTTTGATTTTTTTAAGTTAAACACTATCAGTAGTACAATCAAGTATAATATTTAAATTTACTTTTTAAATTTATATAGTATTTTGTTACGTGGTATAACTGTTCATTAATAAGTAAACAAATAAATAAGTCTTACAAAATTAAATAATCGTTCATCCATGTAATATATATATATATATATATATATATATATATATACATATATACACACACAGAGAATAATTGGAGTGAACTTGTAAAAAGTGACTCTCTAAAATAGATAATGTAATGTTTAAATATATTTTGAGTAGTTAAAATAGAGAATTGAGTTGAAGTTGCTCTAAGAGAGAGTTATTAATTTGTGTGAGATATATTTTCTTATTTATTTACATGTTATTAATTAGTAATATCATGTGACAATTCTAACGTGATATCACTATTGTAATAAATATTTTTTTTATTTAGTTCCAAAGGATAAAAAGTTATAAAAATATGAAGTTGAATGAATAGATAAAAATATTTGGCAAAAAATATATACATAAATAATGGGAAATGGGATGAATTAAATTTTTTTAACTTATCAAAATTTATGCTACAAAATTAAAAATAAAATAAATAAAAATTTATTGGAGCATCTCCAGCCCTTATATTGCTCTTATAGTTTGTTTTACACACTGATACTGTCTTCCACTTGTCTATTTTTTCACACATAAAAAAAAAAATTTTTTCCTACCAAACAAAGAGAGAATAAAATAATATTTTTATGTTGGATTAGGAACACCTACTCCATGTGAGGAGGCATAAAATAATATTTTTGGAAGAATCTGATGAGAGGTGAGTGATGGTAATGTTGTCAATAAAGAACTTTGGACTTAAAATTAAAATGAGTACTTAATAATAAAAATTATTAAATAGATAGTGAATCATAATAAATACTAAGACTCATAATAAAATTAATGATTGTAATTATCAAATATTATCCTTTGTTTATTCAATCTTAAGTATAAGAATTATGATGACTTTGACTTTACTCTCGTGGACTTGTCTATGATACCGATAAATAAAATTTGATATTGTATCTTTAAAATTTATTATTTTAATGTGTGATTTTATAATTTGTGGATTATTTTATAACTAAAAAAATTATTATGTACTTTTATAGATGTTTGTATCACTATTGTGAGTGTTTTATTATTATTGTGATAATTATTTTTATCATTTTTTTCTATACAAAAAAAATGTTATCACTAGTTGTGGATATTTTTGTCACCGTTGTGGGTGTTTTTACCATTGTTGTGATAATTATTTTTACTATGTTTTTAATTACTGCAACAATGATAAAAACACTCATAATAATAATAGAAGTATATATAAATGTAATAAATGAAAGTATGATACCAAATAAAATTTTGGGTTATTCACAAATTGCACCCTCAAAGACAAAAATTTGTATTAATACACACCTGAAACTAACAGTCCTTAATTTACTATCTAAAATAAAATGGATAAATTACATTTAGATCTCTTCATACTTGTCACTTAATAATTTGGATTCCTCACATTTGGAATATTACTCATATACCTTTTGATGTTTGTGCATTTGCAACATATAAATTCTTGTCGTTGATATATGTTAATATAATCGTTAAAAAATATGATTTTATTCTAATAAAAAATTATAATTTTCACACTATCCTTTATTCTATGGGTCCATTATAGTTTAAAGTTCAAAATCAAGCTTACCATTTGAATAACCAATATAATACAAATATTTATATAATATTCTTTATATTCAATGCAATATATTACTTAAACAGAATTAATTTAATGCCCAATTGGGAGAACATTTTTAGTCATATTTGAATTCTAAATAAATGTAAGTGTAATATTTTAAATGTGGGGTCTAGGTGATTAAGTGATAAACATAAGAGGGTCTAAGTATAATTTATTCATTTAATTTTAGACAACAATTGACGACTGTTAGCTTGAGAAACTCATTAATATAGATTTTTATCTTTGAAATTGCAAATTAATTTTTTTTTTAATGATATAAATTGAGATTCGCATAACTTTTAGATTGTAATTTGAAATTAATCCTAATTTTTTTTTCGGTTTTTTTAAAGAACCAAGAGCATTTTAAAGGGAGTGGTTGAAGGAATGATTGTAAAATCAAAGACGTTGTCACGTGATAAATGCGAAGATATTATAAAATAATTAGTTCTTTGAATTATGCAATTAATTAGTGTTTCTTTATTTACCTCAACATGGATACAATTATAAACCTATTTAAACTGCTTTGTATCATCATTCAATTTCATAATAAAACTTTTAATTAAAAAAAATCACAATAATTCTCTTAATTTAATAATTTTTTTTACTTATTCATAATCAATAATCACAATATCGTGGATTTTACAAGTTTTTTAACGATGACTTTATTCTTTTTTATCTACTTACCGAGCAACCCACGTTTTTTTGTAAAAAAAAAAAAGTCAAAAAAGTTTAATTTTTTTTTTTATTGAAAACTAATTTTACAAAAACTATATAATTCAATAGAGTGGGATAGTAAAAACTAACATAATTTAATAAAAATTGTAAAACTTTGTATTTTGGTTAAAAGCATTGTATTTTGGTTAAAAGCTTCTATGATCCATCTGTACTCGTACATTATGATAAGAGTGTAATTCAGATGGGTCGAGAAAACTAATAACTTAACTCAAACTCAACTCAAAATATGAAACATTCGATTCAGAGCCGAGCTAACTCGGTCTAAGGCATGAGTTCAGGATTTTAACCAATAACTCTTTGCCAAACAACTTACCTTTTTCGGGCCCCGAAACAGCTTATTGGCTGTGGTTGGGCTTAGTAGCCATCAGCCCATAACGTGTCCTAGGACGGGTCCAGATAGCCAGAATGGGGGCAAGTACGAGGGAAACGGCGCCGTAATTCCCGAAGGTGGAAGCACCACAGTTTCACAGTTAAATTGGTCACTTGCGTCTAGGGTTTAGGGCAACCTTCAGGGTGAAGAAGAGCGGCGAATTCAGCAGCAGATAACATGGTTCTCAAGTACGTCTCTCTCTCTCTCTCTCTCTCTCTCTCTCATGTATGGCTGTGAGCCTTTGATCTGTAAGAGACCCCATTAAACAGTGATAGCGTAGATGAAAAAACATGTTGTAGGAAAGTATAGCTATATAGTTGTGTGGATGAAATTGAACAGGTCAAAATACTGATGGAAATTTTTCTGTATTTGTTTATAGGTTTATGGATTGGTTTTTCGTTCTATAAGCTATCTGGGAAATCAAGTGATGCGATAAAAGTAATTACTTCAGAAGGGAAGAACATAACATCAAACCTGTTTGTTTTTATGCATTTCCATGTTTCTGCCGCACCATTTTCTCTGTGGTGCAACTGGGTTCTTTTTAAATTATAGGAAATGGGAAAAAAAACGAAATTGTTCGATCTGATGATTGCAGACTTATTTTCCTTGAATTATTTTGGTTTAAGAAGCACCAACAAGCATTATGAAATTAAATTTTTTTTTATGAGAAAGTTTGCGGAGCTCTAATTTGTGGTCATTGAGTAAACTTGGAAATTCTGACACTAGTATTTTTCTTTCCTTGTACATTTTATGAGCCAAAGCTCCTGGGCATTTGAATTGTTCTGAAATGTTAGTATTAAACACTAGTGGATGGTGGCACCTAACTCATGCAGATCATCGTGGTTTTTATGATATGACTAGTGTTATGGATTGAATAACTATGGGTCTCTCTTTCTCTCTCTCTGTGTTTCTGCTTCTTTCTTTTTTTTTTTTTTTTTGGGGGGGGGGGGGGACTCTATAGTTTTGTGGGACAACTGCACTATATCGTGTGAAGTCTTATGTGGAACTTAGTTTTCCTTATTATGCAATTGTTTGCGAATGAACCAATCAAAATTCAATGGTTGACATATACAAAAACTAATATAGATATTTTCATAGCACAGGTTTTACAATTCCTCTTATGATTTTTCCATATCAACCTGGATGTTTTGTATATGTCCATGTCTTCTGTCCTTTTCTGTGCTGCATAGGCCTTTGTAGACCCTATGAAACTGAATCCTACATTTGCCCGCTTGATGTGTCTGTGCTATAATTGGAGTTTTCCGTTTCCTTTTTGTTTGTTTTTATTCGGGTTTTTTTTAAGGGGGGGTTGGTTTAAGATGTGTCTGCGACTCAGTGAAGGTACTCCTGCCCCTGCGGCAGAATAGTCTCACACTTAATGTTGGTTGGTTATACCTGTTGCCTTCTTTACCACATGTTTGGAACTAGGCAATATAGGCCTTTTCCAATTTGAAACCACTGCTTGATTTCATGAATATCTGTGTTTTGAATGAAGAGCTGATTAATTCAGTACTCAATGGCTCATCAGGACTGAACTCTGCCGCTTCAGCGGTGCCAAGATATACCCTGGCAGAGGCATCAGATTTGTCCGCTCAGACTCACAGGTGAGTTATGTTAATTGCCTTCACCATGTTCAATTTTGAAACAGTGATAGTGAGTTTGGGAGTTTAGTTATTCATTTGTGGTGTTTGTTTTTTAATTCTGTCTGTTGTGCTGTAAAGAGGTTTTTTAGTTTCTTCCTCAATCTTTTTTGTGCACGAGACTTATACAGACTGTGTTTTTAATTGAAGGTCTTCCTCTTCATCAATTCAAAATGCAAGAGGTACTTCCACAACCGCCTGAAGCCATCAAAGCTTACCTGGACTGCTATGTACAGGAAACAACATAAGAAGGTGAATTATATTTTTACTGCTTTTTTCCTATTAATTTGCTTTCTTCTGTAATTCCTTTTTTTTAAAGTGTTTGGTTTGCTCAATATATCTTTGCCTTACTGATCTGGTCTGATGGATTTTGACTCACTTATAGGATATTGCGGCCGAAACTGTAAAGAAGAGACGCCGGACCACCAAGAAGCCTTATTCGAGGTCTATAGTTGGTGCCACATTGGAAGTTATACAGAAGAAAAGAACTGAGAAGCCAGAAGTCAGAGATGCTGCACGTGAGGCTGCTCTGCGGTATGCTGCATTAAGTTTTGTAGATGATATCTATTTGCGTAGTTCCTCTGTATTGGATTGCATTCGCTAGCTAGTATTTGTTGGCCAACTATATTTGATATTCTCAGAGAAATCAAGGAGAGGATCAAGAAAACAAAGGATGAAAAGAAGGCAAAGAAAGCAGAAGTGACGGCGAAGGCACAGAAGACCACCAGGGGTAACTTGACCAAGGGTGCGGCTCCAAAGGGTCCTAAGCTTGGTGGTGGTGGTGGAAAACGGTGATTTTCTTTGATGTCTTAATTCCCCATGTCTTTTCAGCTGCAGGTATGGGATGATAGGAAATTTTGTGAATGTTCTGTACTAATGGGCTGGCCTCATTTGCCGGCCTCTGTTTTTGATTATTTATAAAGGTGATCTGCTTGCGCTACTTCAACGGTTTATATGATTTTATTGACTTCGGCAATTGCATCTGCAATCTGGCTTATTTAGTTACTTATGTTCTCACTTCACCATCTATACCTATAAAAGATGCACTTGGCGAAACTAGGAAATCCTCCTACAAGAATGGAATTCTTATTCTGACTCTTCGGTAAGCTAGCTGATGGAACCTTTAACATCTTCGTTTTCCGAGGAATAAACAGAAGATTGAACTGGCGGATCATTGTTTCAACTGTTTTACTCCTTCAATCGTTTCCACCTTTACGTTTTGCTTTGTCCTGCCCATCGTATAGCAGAGATTGATAACTTCCGCCGCGTGATTAGTAATCTCGCCTCGCGGTGGGGAGTTGCCTAGAAACCACATATTCATGGCAAGGACTTTGGATGGCAAGAAAAAGGGTGGATAAAAGGGCATACACAGACGTAGTTTAATCTTCTTTGTACGGGCTGAAAATGCATGAAACTGACACAAACGCTTTATTTCAATCCAATGGCTACGAACAGCTACAGTGTTCTTCCTCCCTTGTAATTTCTTCCTAGTCGGGCAATTACAAACGTTCATGGATGGGGTTGTAGCCAGCCTATTGGAAATGGCAATGGGTAGTCTTATCAACAATATTGACTAGTGCACTGGAATAAATTCTGTCGGGTTGGATCAGGAGCTGCCCAAGGTAAAGTGGGGGCCTTAGGTGAAAATTTAATTTTACATGAGGTCTTATTACTATTATTTTGTTTATTAATAAATTATATTTTTATTTCTTTAAAAATTATTTTTTTATTTTATACAATGCAAAATATTAATCTAAGTTTTTATATTCAAGTTTTGACAATAAATATTTTTTAATAAATACTATAGTAAATTCATTTAGTCTTAGTTGATCGTAAATATAAGATTTTATCAATTTAAATTTTGAACAAGTAATTTAATGATAAAATATGTGAGCAAAGAATCATTTTTTATCAATGAATTATGTGCACGCATGAAGTACAAAACTTTGATAACAAACACAATTCAAGTATAAATTATTTGGATTGAAATTTTATATTAAGACAAAAAAAAAGGAACTAATTTTATAGATTTTTACCACAAGAAATAATGCATATAAATTTTGTACGTGAGTGAGTGGAATACAATTATAAACACACTCAAAAAAGTTAGAACAAACTTAAATCAAAGCTTGCACGAATAAATAATTTGGGACCTAAAAAAAATTAAATATTATTCGAACTATTAGAATTTGGCCCCTAAAAATTTGAATCATATCTAAAATAAACAAAAAAAAATAAAAAAATAGGCCTATAATGCTAAAAGGATAAATTTTTTAGAGGCCCTCTAAAATCAGGACTTGACTAAGTAGAGACTAACTTTGGATCTAACAAAATTAGATATTAATTTAAATTTTTAAAATTTAAATCCTAAAAATTTGAATTATATCTAAAATACAAAAAAAATAAAAATAAAAATTATGTTTACTATACTAAATAGATAAATATTTTTGAAATCCTTTAAAATTTGGGGTCCTTAACAAACAACTTAGCTGCATAAGTCCTAGGCAACCTTAGATTGTATCATGTTGTTGTGTTATGTTTCTTAAAATTTATTAGACATATATAATTCATTTATAATAACTACATTATTCATCTTATGCATATGTCGTGTTTGGTCGGCCGCGTCTTATGTAACTCAAATTAAATTCAAAACAGCCGATTCATTGTTAGAATTATGTTAATGTCATGAATTGTGTATTGAATTCCTTGGACTTACTACTAGAGTACTTTTGACAGTGTGTGCCCTCACCGACCACTCAGAAAAAAACAAAACCCTGAAGAATGTGTTTAAAAGGTTAAAAAGGAAAGGGAATACTGTCCACTTTTTGCATCCTCCCATCCCATTGTTGTTATGTTTTTGTCTAGTGAAAGAGCCAGCCATTTTGTCTTTTAAATCAAACACAATGACAGATAACTTTCCTTTCATACTCCAAACCGCGTGGGCCCGATCCATTTTAATTAAAAAAAAAAAAAAAAACATATGTTAATCTATCGATATGTCCTTTCTATTAAGGTTGTTTTGTGGCAATTTTCATATTTAAAGTGGGCAGAAGTCTGGGAATTACTTTAAAAAAAAAGATGTGTGATTACGAAACATTAACAACTCTTTTAATTTTAAAAAATAATTCAAATGATAATAAGAACAAATTATAAATTCAGATAACTTAATTTTAAATTTTAATAATTATTTTAAGTTATGTTATGAAGAATTTATTTCTCATAAATTTTTTAATTTTTATGTGTATAACTCTTTTTTTTACGTATAAATTAATTTAAACACTCTAAATTATTAAAAAAAAAAAATCTTTTTTGAGTATTCATGTTGGGCATCCAATCCCTTAGACGTGTGTCTCGATCATACCATTTACGTTGAAATGACAAGGTAACTTATTAATCTAAAATAGACAATCAACTGAATATCACCGTGGAGGTACCGTGTTGTTGATCTTTGGCAGTTGGATGAGATCCATACAACCTCTCTCTCTCTCTCAATCAATACTTGCATTTTGTTGAAGGCTTCACCGACTCCCTTCAAAATTACTTCTCCAGTTCAGCTTCTCCATGTGTATACACACACATACAGAGAGATAAAGAGACGGATACTATATTATTCAAGGGTGAGCTTAGAGGATAGAGACCGAGAGAGAGAAAATGATGGGCAATGGAGATCTGGAGAATAGAGGAGGAACAAAGGGCAGAGGCAACACATACCCACCAACTAATTACTCTTCTTCATACTATGTAGAGTCCACAGAGACTCAATGGACTTCATGGTTGGTCCCAATGATAGTGGTGGCCAATGTTGCTATGTTTGTTGTGATCATGTATGTCAACAATTGCCCCAAGAACAATTTTGAGTCTGAAGGGCGCTGTGTGGCTAGGTTTCTTGGAAGACTTTCTTTTCAGCCTCTCAAGGAGAATCCTCTCTTCGGTCCCTCTTCTTCAGCGTCAGTTTTCTTTTTTCTTGCACACCCATCTCTTGAATTGGGTTTTTTTTGTTGCTGTTTGATTTGGATGGAGATTAATTTCTTGATTGTGAGTCTTTCTTGGTAATTTTGGTACCATTCTTTGCTATTAGATTGTGTTTTTATGTTGGAATGGGTTTGATTTCTTGATTGAAACTGTTCTACTTGTGTGTTTTACACAATTTGTAGTTGCAAATGTTAGGATATTTGTGTGGGAATTATCTTTCTGTTGTAGCCATGTCTTATTTTTTTCGTCAATTTGATTTAGTTTGCACTTGATTAATAAATTGGGAGTCTTTCAGCATGAGTTTGGGGTTTGTTTCTTTGATGAACTTTTCATGGGTTTTGATGTTGACTTCAAGCTGATATTTTGATGAATTCTTCTTTTCAATTTGTTTTGCGCAATATCCTACTGATCGGCCATATGTTTCATGAGATTGCCCTTGTGGGTTAATGGTAGCAATATGTATATATGTAGATTTCGTTTAATATTGTTGGCCAGACCTTTTTGTATAAATGTAGGATAGTTCTAGCCTTCTAGGGTTCTAAAATTAATTTTCAGTACCATATTGAAAAATGATTTCTAACTCTTCTTTTGATTTATGTGTGATTGTTGATCTGAAACCTATTAAGATGAAGTAAATAATAAAATAAAAAAGCTGCACGAGTGTCACTTTTTTGTTGGACCAAAAAAGGAAGTACAATATTGAAAAACAACTTTTTGTTACTGTAGTCAGATCTTTAAATTTAATGAGGATTTGGTTGGAACAGTTTCTCATTTGCTGCTGTTTCTTGTTGTTTTGATTTCGGTTGGATTAATTGTGTCCATTAGGATGTTCTCTGAGTTTGGACTGTGGGTTGGAGAAGTGGATTGTTTTGGGTTGTTTTTGTCCTTCATTTTGTTCTTAACCCTATTTGTTTCTTCTAAGTGGACAATGAAATATGTCGGATGGTGTTTTAGTAATTGCCCTTTTTGGCAAGCTTTTCAGAAATTCTGTTTTAATGTGATTATTGTATTTTTCCCACCAGAAGCATTGAGTTAATTGACTCTTTTTTTTTTTTTCATCCCTGCATCATTTTTAGTTCTTCTGTACAATAAATATGGGTAAAATGCTCCTTCAAAGCACTCGATGACAATACTCCTTCATAGGACATCCTGTCTTCTAGTTTGCTGCTGTCATAAACACAATTTTTTTTTTGTAATATTGAATTAAAGTTTGATGCCAATTTTGGTTTTAAGGTTGCGAGCTCTCAGTAAGTATGAAAGTAATTTGGGAGTGGTATTAGGTAAATGTCTTGCATTTTTTTGTAACTAATTGAATTGGTTAAAAGGTGTGACAGTTCTGCAATTAATGAAGTTTTGAGTGCCAGGGACCCTTTATACGGGCACTGCACTTTCTTCACAGAGAAGTTCTCAAGGGTGTGATTACTTCCTTGAATAGATTTGTCCTTCCTTTCAATATCCCACTCCCCTCTCCCCCTCCCAAGAAAAACAGAAAAGAATAGTCCCAACGTATTCAAGATAAAACACAGTTCTTGTAGGGATCAACTCTATCAATTTCTTCCCATTTGAACCACTATATAATGTGATTCTGAATATATATTTTATCTGCCACTCCATTCTTGTTGCTCGATGAAAAGTTTCTTCTTTAGAAGATGGTCCCAAACTTCCTTACAATTCTTCTTGCAACATTATTTTTGGGATACGTCTTGTTTTAGATCCTACATCTCATCACTAACAAAATGTGGGTTTCTTTTTTCTTTTTCAGTTCAAACTTCCTGTGGGCAACGTTTTTGGATGAGCTTTGTTTATTCATGTTTGTGAAAGATATAATTGTAGAATATTAGTTTTAGCAGTAAACTTATAATACTGTGATACATTGTACTTAGTTTATGCTGGATAAGCTCCTTTCAGTTCCAGCATATAATGTTACTTTTATTCCACATCAAACTGTATATGCAAACACTTATGTTATACTTGTACAGTAGCTTCCAATAGAAGAACTGAGCCACATATTCTGTTCATGCTCTGATCATGCTAGCAGAAGTAATAACTGACAAAATAAATAGAAAAGCTTGAACTCTGCAGACAATTTGTTTTCATTTTCTCCCTGGCTTCCCACAACTTATTGTTGCCTTCTATTTTTCCAGCCAATACAAAAACCAAAAGCGCATTAATTCCATCAGCTCCTTATTTCAATTTGACGTTTACTTGTGCAGACTGGAAAAATTGGGAGCTCTAGACTGGAAAAAGTAGTGCATGGGCATCAAGGGTGGAGGCTTATAACTTGTATCTGGTTGCATGCAGGTGTTATTCATCTGCTTGCTAACATGTTGAGTTTGGTGTTTATTGGGATTCGCCTTGAACAGCAATTTGGATTTGGTATGTTTCGTTTTACCAATCTTTACTTCTGCATAATATTTTTTTGCATAATGTTACTGTGTAGGAAAGAATTTAACATATTTGCATGTAATTTTATGCCAATAACTTGTGGCTTGGCTGTCACCAGTCTTCCTAGGGTTTGGATATCCTGTGATAACTACTAAGCTCCTTACTCCTTTGAATCACTTATGCAAGTGGATGCATTTGTGCCTTCATTTCTTGTTGACATAGGATTGATTTGATCTCGTTGATGTCTGGGACACCCTAGTTACCATACTTGATCCCACTCTGAACTTTCCTTGCTCTGTTAATCTGCCATTTTTTCAAAGATTTGTATGCATCATTACATGTTTATTTGCCCTATGGGAAATGGCAGTGCGTGTTGGCGTGATCTACCTGCTGTCAGGAATTGGTGGGAGTATACTCTCTTCTCTCTTCATTCAACGCAGCATCTCTGTTGGTGCTTCTGGTGCTTTATTCGGACTTCTTGGAGCAATGTTATCGGAGCTTCTCACTAACTGGACAATTTATTCTAATAAGGTGACTATTTCCACCCTCTAATTTTCCATATAAGAGGTGCATTTTCTTTTTCTTTTTCTTTTTGATGAGAATAGGATTTTTGGCATCGTGGAGGTATTGATCTTTGTGTCAAATGCCCAGTAAAAAAAAGAGCATGAAGCTCAAATTGACGCTGAATGCTGAGTCTCTCTGTAATGGATTCCAAATAAGAGTTCAGAGATAGTTAAGATGGTACCATATGATCAAAGCAGTCACAAGAGACCTTGTGGTAGAACAATATCCATTTAGAATATTTTCTTAGAGGAAACTCAAAATTGGTGGTTGGCTTATTGTTTTATCATTCTGACATTTTAAAATGGCTCTGGTGTGGGTAATGGTTATACCATTTAATTATTTTGTTTGGGCTGTGAGCTAAACAAATTCACTATTAATTTCTCCTAGTCTGCTTGTGTAGGCTGCAGCTTTATTTACGCTCGTGGTAATCATTGTGGTTAACTTGGCTGTTGGAATTCTACCTCATGTCGACAACTTTGCACACATTGGAGGTTTCTTGACAGGTTTTCTCCTTGGCTTTGTCTTGCTACTTCGTCCCCAGTTTGGTTGGGTGGAGGGCCAGCGTCTTCTAGCTGATGCCCGCATGAAGTCTAAGTACATGATTTACCAGCTTGTATTCGTGCTGGTTGCCCTAATTCTAGTGATTGCTGGGTAAGCTTTGTTAAAAGTTAAATTTTCATGCATTAGTGAGTCTTGTAGAAATCAACAACTAGTAGTAAATCTTTGTGTTTGTTTGCTGTATCTTGTTCAATCTTATTGAAGTTGTGACTTCTGCTTTGCTATGGCAAACACTTATTTCCATCTAAGCCGTGTCAATCGTTGCAGTTTTACTTTGGGCTTCGTGATGCTCTTCAGGGGAGAGAATGCGAACGATCACTGCAGTTGGTGTCATTACTTGAGCTGTGTACCTACCTCGAGATGGAACTGTAACAATTGATCAGAGGGTTCTGCACAGTTCTTGGTTTCATCTTACTCTCTGAACCTTTTCGGTAATTTTTTTTTTTTTTTTGTGGAAAATTAATGCTTATTTTTTCACATAATTGTTATACTCCTCCTGTGTACATTCATAGATTCTGAAATTGAAAGTTTGTGCTGTCCTTGTACCATTTTACTTGGGATCGTTATACGTATAATGGTCGATGATATCATCACATGTGGAGGTGACAATCCTATTGTGTAGGGTCTTGTTCATGTCCTATAATTTTGGGTTCACGTCGAGCACTAGTTAATCTTAGCCAATCCGTTTAACTAATCATATCGTGTCGAGTCTTGTTTATGTCTTGTTATTTTGGGTTCGTATCGTGTCGTATCGTATCGACTTATTTATTTTTGTGTTGACCCATGTAATCCATAAATAAAAAAATTTAATGCTCAATTTTATGTGTAAAATTTTATTATCGCTTAATTAAATCTTGCTCAAAATTTTCTATAAATTAAAAATTAACTTAATAAATATAACAATAAAAATGAGTTAAAATATTTTTTTGTGTATAAGAATTAAGTCATTACTTAATAAAATATAATAAAAAACTAACATTTATTCTTATAATACTTTTTAAACGTATTAATTGTGTTAATTTTGTGTTGTTTAAGTTTGACACTAATCCAATCCACTTATTATTCATGTTTATAGGTCGTGTCATATACGTGTTCGTATCAAAAAATAGTTAATCTTAATTCACTAATTTCGTGTCGATTTCGAATTGTGTTAAAAATTGTCAGCCCTAATCACGAGATCGGGCTCAAATCCTATTGCTGCTTACCCCGCAGAGTATAAATGTTTCTTACATTTATGCTTACACACAGATCTGCTCTGTTTATTTCCATCCCATTTCCACATTTGGTAGTCACCATCCTTTGCTGGTGAAAATTCGACTCCCCAAAGCTGTGAAACTCTAAAAGATTGTTGGATGAAAAGGAAAAAGTCTTCCCAATCCATTCATAAGCTCAAAATGGCATGAGATTGACACAATTCACTTTCACAGTAGTCAACAACATTCAAAATAAGTATTTTGAAAGCATATCAGAATCATTGTACCAGAAGCAACTCAAACTTAAATGTCAAGAACCCCAAACTCTTTCAAACTTTCCCTAATTGGATCAGTGATTTGTCCATGGCATGATCACTAACGACGAGTTATGTCATATTAGTTACACTAACAATGCCTCCATGCAGCTCTAGCACAAAAAAAAGAGAGTAAATTCTACCAACCTAACTCTAGTGATCTGTTTCAATTCTCCCACCGTACCATTGAGATGAATTCAAAGCCAAATTTATACAGAACCCACATAAGGAAAAAAGAAAAAAAGGCTTGTCTGGAAAATATAATGCAATTAAGGCTATTATGAGCTCCTCTTAGCTGACACTCCTGAAATTGTCTGGATCAAGTCTGTCATTCTCTGAATAATGTCTTCAAATGATGGGCGGTGTTCCGGGTTGCTGCTCATAAAGTATATGAAACTATAATATTGAGTTTTACTTGCAAAGTTCAAGGTAAGAAATAAACACATGTAGAGGAAGAGCTGCACCTTTGGCAACAGTCATGGATAATGGAGGAAACTCGGGGATCAAGGCCTTCGGGTATGTCCAACCTGTGATCCATGAAGCCAACAACTCCAACCACCTTTCATCGTGGAAGTGAAGGGGTTTAGTGGAAAAAAGAATAGATCCATGACAAAAACTAAAGCAATAGTCTTCTGAGGGTTACAGAGTCAAGTTATACATCCAAGAAGAGAGAAAAAACACCTGCAAGGAATTCAAGTTGCTCCACGGTATAGATTCAGTCATTAGTTCCCAAACAATGACCCCAAAACTGAAGACATCTGACCTGCCCAGCATAGAGAATACATAATTAGCAAAGCCTTCTACATGACCACACTCACACAAGAGTAAAAAGATGGATAAACATGTCCCTTCTTGTCGATTATTTTTGGGTTTTTTTTTTTTTTTTTGGGGGGGGGGATGTGGGGTTGATCCATTCAACAAAACTCAATCCTAGAGAGAGGCGATTATGGCAATGAACTTGTGATTTTAGAATAAAACTCAAAGATTAGCTTCTGGATGTACTTCTCATTTGATGGTTCATTGCGAAGGACTTCGGGTGCCATCCACTGAGGCTACAACGATAACAAGAAATTCAAATTGAAGTGCACTCAAAAATATAGCAGCCATTTTAGCACCATATGTGCTGCATTATAACGAATCAGAACTAAGGAACAAAACAAAGATCTTTACCGTTCCTCGTCCAGATTTTGCAGTTAAGAAGGTTGCATTCTTCAACTTTGATAGGCCAAAGTCTCCAACCTGACACAGCAATTGAATGACTTGTCTTGATAGGTATTCAATCTCTAGAATCATCAATTATTTGAAGACATCATACACTACCTTGACAGTCCAGTTTTTGTCAACAAGCAGGTTCGAAGATTTTAGGTCTCTATGTACTATTGGTGGGTTTCTGTGATGCAAATAATTCATACCTCTTGCCTGTGGCCAAAGAAGAAAAACTGAAAATTATTTGCATGAGAGACAGAGAGAGTAGTAGTAAATTAAATCCAATGAGAAAATAACAAAAGCAAATTATGGATTTGAGCAGAAAACATACCACATCAAGAGCCATCCTCAGACGACGTCTGATATCTAACGACTGATTGTTCTTGTGAAGTGTTTTAAAGAGGCTTCCCCTGATCATGTAAAGTGAAGTTTATGCAAGTGATATAGCTGATGCACC
Organism: Ilex paraguariensis; assembly: GCA_963454935.2. NCBI lineage: Eukaryota > Viridiplantae > Streptophyta > Magnoliopsida > Aquifoliales > Aquifoliaceae > Ilex > Ilex paraguariensis. The sequence goes on along the minus strand of CAUOFW020001181.1, from coordinate 41,426 downwards.
ATCCTAGCAAAAAATGACTCTGTAAATCAGATACCTTGGCAAGAACTCTGTCACTATGGCCAGTTTTTCCTCTGAATATACTGGTCCCATAAACAGCAACACATTCGGATGCCTCAGTCTTCTCATTATATTGATCTGAATTACATGCATATTAAAATAGGAACTCAGGCATTGTTTCATAAAGACTTCACTGACAATTATTATACTTTCTGGTTGTTATACCTCTTTCCTGTAGTCAACTAAAGTGTCCTCACTGTATTGATTCCCAAAATAAACCTTAACGGCAACATCCTAACAAAAAATCCAAAACCAAATAAAACAATAATAACGACGCCCAGATGAGATACTGACTCAATTTTCCTCTTTGGTATGAGAATGTTAAGAAATTATGAGATTTTTAAAATGTACCGATCCGTTCCAGATTCCACGATACACAACAGCAAATGAACCTGAACAGAGAAATCGAAGTTGAATACGATTATATTGAAAGAATAATGGGTGCCTGTCCCCTCAGACATCTACTTCACCAACCAAACTTTAGCCAATGTCACTATATACAAAAAACATAAAACATATACAAATGAATAATATATCATCCAGGGAGTTTGAGTCCCTTCAACTTTACCTTGTCCAACCTCCTCTAGCAAACGTAGGTCTTCCCAACGAATTTCAGAAGCCACTACCAAGTTTGACTCATTTTCATCTTTGCTTGATGAACTTTCATGGATGCTGCCAACGCTACCCCCTGAACTTGGGAACTGTTGAGCATCTGGATGCCGTTGCACTGCATTGTCTATCTCCAGGAACTCCGAACTTTGTATATCCGACACCAACTCCTTTGCATCCAATGGGAAACCTGACTTTGACAACCAATATTTGCGTCCAGGCACCTCAGAGCACTGATTGGAGTCTCTTGCCAAGGCTTCAACAGAAGAACCCTCCTCATTACCCGTGGCAATCGTTTCTGAATTTACATGTGCATATGTGCTTTCTGCAGCAAAGGGAGTTTCTTTCTGGGAGTTATCTTCCTCATGACCACCATAATCACCAGAGTGGCATGAAGTTTCCTCGGAAGCTCTTTGAGTATATGAGTCCTTCCTCACCTTACTATCATTGGAAACATTCTGTCGAGTACTCTCATTCTTGACTTTTCCCAGGTTACCAATTCCCCGAATAGGCAATTTCGATAGGACCTTCACAGCCTACAGGAATAAGAAATAGGTAGTTTAGCAGACACTATCCATTTCACATGATCATGCAACCATAACCTTCATTTGGCTTCTGATGTCACAAAGTTCTGCAAAATTTTCAGAATTTCTGGAAATACCTCTACCGCATTTGTTAACCAGGATGAATTACAATCCATGTTAATTGCACTTAACGCAAACAAAAAAAACAAGGGAAAGCATACATACTATTCTAGATGGCTGAGCAAATTCGGATGAAGATTCATCCTTCTCGGAGCTGGCTGCATCAGTTGTGCTTTTGTCAATGTGCAAACTGAAACTAGGCTTTGCTGTCTGGAAGAATAAAATTTCATTATGCGTGTCCTTAGTTTCAAGTGAAATTCAGGTGACTTTGAATAAAAACTTACTGGTGTTTGGGATGGTTTCTCATATCTAACATTGTGAGCATCATGTACTGTCTTCTCTCTGTCTCCGGCAATTCCACATGCATTGCATTCATCATCCATTCGTTTTCGAAACAGAACTTTTGAGGCCTGATTAGTTTGATAGCATTAGTGTCAGACTCATTCAGAATCTGAAAAGAAAGGAACAACAAAAACAAACTGAAAAGCAAATGTAATAGTAAAACAAATAAGCACCAGATTGGAAACAGAGGAAGCAATCTGTGGACGTGGATGCCACTGCATCTTTTTCATATTTATTCCCTGTACTTTAGGTTGGCCATTAGGACGATCCTGATGCGTTCTCATGTTTTCAGAGTTTTTATTGTTAAATACAACCGCATCACTTGAGACAGTGATAATACCAACAAGCTCACCATCCTCATATAATGGGCTTTTTGTCACTATCGCCATAAAAATCTCCCCGGACCTCTTCTTAAAGGGGAACTGACCTGACCAAGATTGACCAAAGCTCAACGCTTCCATGATTTTCTTTGCGGAAGTGTAATGCTCTTCATCAATAAGCAGCTCTTCAGCTCTTTGTCCAAGTACTTCATAGTCCTTATATCCATAAAGTTTTTCAGCAGACCGGTTCCTGTTATGACAAATTTTCTTAACACAAATGTGGAATGTCATTGGACCGAATATTTATAGATAGCTTATAACAAGCAGGGCCTCTTGTCATTATATTTAGCATTCAAACAGCCAATTGTCAGATGGAATGCAGATTGGTTCCAAGTATGCACCAAGAATCTTCAGAGTCTAAGTTATAGAACGTACTGCTCCTACTCATAAACATTAAAGCAATCTATGGTTTTGAGAAGAAAAGAAGTTCCAAGCATGTAAGTCACATGGGCACTGGCATTGGCATCTGGCAAGGGATCCAAGTAATTAAGCCTTGCATCCAATACTAAGCCCAATGATCAAAATTTTGTTTTGGTACATTGTCTCGGTCACTTAGAAAACGGAAACCTTTCAACATGTTTCGGAAACGTTTCGACCCGTTTCAAAAACAGAATAAAAAAAATAAAAATTTAATAATTATTTTTTCAAAACATTGGTCAAAATATACCAAAATATCTTAAAATACCTTGCAATATTTCGAAATAATTGTGCAAATTCATTAAAATATAACAATATTTCGAAATATTATGGAGACCTCGAAGCATTAGAATTTTGATTTCATCACTGAATCGTTTCGGTCTCCTTAGAAATGGAAACGTTTCGAATGTTTCAATCGTTTCGAAACGATATTTTGATCCTTGACTAAGCCATAAATAACATTCAAACAATGTTCTGTATGTTCACATATATCCCTTTTAACCAATCTCAAATTTTATAACTGAAACTGTGCAAAGCAGTCATAACAACCAAAAGGTGGATGTATTTGCTCCCCTACATTTACATAATTCAATTTGGGGCACACAGATAGCAAAAAATTTGTACGTTTTAGATCAGCTATGGGTTTTGCTACAAATTAGAGACAATGAAATCTGTCAAAAGGCCATGCCTGACAATAAAACAATATGCACATTTTGTCGCCTTTCAAGGAGATAACACGCTTACTAATCATGTGCAGATTAGTGAACTTACTATAACAATTTGGGTATTTAGTGGATAGTGAAAGGTCAATTTAGTCTATATGACATTAAAGTTACAAACCCCTTAAAGAATCTCTACAATAATATTATGGAATGCCCTCAGTTAAACTTGATGGTTGTCATTTCCTGTATTTGCTCTATTATGGCACTAATTTGTATTTATAGAAAATACCATTAGAGTCATCAAACAATACACCCTTCAATTTATATGAAAAGTCAACCAGCACACTAAAAATCTAGATAGTAGATAACCATGGGGTGCTCCAGCTAATTCTCAATTCTTACCAGTTGATTGGCACAATACACCAACCATTCACATTGTCAGCAGCCACCATCACTATTTCAAAGGCCTAGCCTAAACAATTGACAAAAAAAAAAAAAATTGGGTTGACACTTGACAGTAACTTACTGACTTCTACTGAACGTATTATCCAACATCACTGCCCCATAGTAGAAAAAAGTAGACATATGGCATATCCAAATACAATCCCTTGGAGAAGTACCTTTAGTTAGAGCTATGCATTCCTTTATTCAATCAAATTGGGGCTTTATCAACTAAGTTCCTTCACATCAAAACACTCTTTTTCATTTGAAACAACCGCTCCATTGATATACTTTTCACCATACATAAGGGAACAAGTACAATGCCGAGTTTGATATTGTGCCAAAGGTTACTTTATTTGTTAGTTACTACTCAATTTGGATCAATTCTCCCACAAGGATAAATTGCCACTCAAAAAGTTGGATCCTAACATTTTAAGAACTATGTCAAACAAACCATTTTCTCGTAACCTCATCAGATTAAATTATATTAATTTTTAGTACGGTACTAGTAACCCTTCCTATTCCTACCATAGTCTTTTCCATTCTATCATAAACACATACTTCGTAATTCAATGTACTGACATTCTAAAACAAATCATTAAACATCGAGATAATATTGAAGAAAACGACGAATCAAGAACATGGTGATTAAACAAAATAATCAATGAATTAATTTCTTTAATTAAAAAGAGTCAGATTAATTACCAGAAAATAATCTCTCCAGAGCCAACTCTGCTAACATGAACTGCATGGCCCATGTACTCCAACACGTTCCTGTACGGACTTCCCGACGAGAACACTCCGGGAACACAAGGCCAGCCTGTGTATAGCGTCACTTCGCCGGAATCTGACGTCCCATCATCCCGTGAATTCTTGACACCTTGTTCTTGAACCAGTACATTCAATTGCTCTCTGAGCTTTGCGTGACTCGCCTCCAAACTTCGAAACCGATCCACCAGTGCTCGGTAGAGAATGTTCTCCGACTTTTCACCGCCGTCCATGGCGTCGTAGTGACAGCACCGGAGAAGGTCGCTGTGGTGCGTAAATGCGCATATAGTTTATGGGCTCTTGGCCAAAGCATTGTATTTGCACATTATTTTCTGATAAAAAACTTATTGGGTAAATCTCATAAATACCCCTAAATTTTAGCATTTATTCAAAATTAATCCTGAACTTTTAATTATTTCATTTTTTCCCTAAATTATGTAATTTATTTCAGTCAACCCTTTCTATTAAGACAAATTCTATTAAAATTAACGGTAAAATGAGATAAATCTCTCCAAGACTAATTTTTAATTTATCTCATTTAATAATTAATCTTAATAGAATGACTGGATTAAAATAAAATGCATAATTTAGGGGATAAATTAAAACAGTTAAAAGTTTTGAGTCAATTTAAAATAAAGATCATAATTCAGGGACATTTATGAGATTTATTCAAACTGATAATTTCGAATCGTAGGACTAAAGGGTGTCTGCCACGTGGTATTGGCCGGCCAAAGGAAGCCATAGAGTTTAGGCAGGTGTTGATTGTTATTCTTGAGGGAAGAGAAGGGCGAATCCGGAAAGAAAGTTTTATTTGTTGCGATGTGGTGAGAAGTATAGGTTGATTGGTGGAAGCATCATGCAAAGTTTGTCTGATGTTGTTCCATATTTGCCCTTCATTTTGTGGAGAATTGCAGCGTTGGGACGTTACGGCCTTTGGATTTGAATATGGGTAGCGTCATGGGTAGGTTACTATATTCAATTGTTTTACAACCCAAACGTGGCACGGCTCAAAGATCTGCACTACATTTATTTTGTTTTATATTTTATACTTTGTACGCCCCATCGTGTTGGATGGTCGCAACCTAGTTTGTCAACTATTTGGATCGAGGATAACGATTTACGTAATGGTTATCGATTTATCACATTTTCTCCCCAAATTATCATATTACTTATTTTTATCACATATTTAATATTTAATTAATTAATAATTTAACATAAATTTTATTTCAGATATTATCCGTGTACGATAGTATACATATATTAAGAAAAATTTATCGAAATACGTCTTTTAAGAAATTTTCGTCAATATTTCTAAGAAAATAATGGGTAAAAATAAATTTTGAATAATGTAATCAAAGAAACGAAGAAAAAAAATTATTATTTAATATAGTGAGATCGATTTTTGAGAGTTTAAATTTTATGTTTTATCATGCATTCGTGCACGGATTATAGTTAGTTCTATCATGTCTCGTGTAACAATTCATCCACTCATATCAATTTATTATCGCTTGTTCAAATTTTTAAAATTATCTGTTCATAAGTTTAATTCTAATTATTTATTTAGTATTTCAAGTGATATAACAATAAAAACACAAAATTTACGATGAATTATACATTATATTTTAAAAGATTTAAGAACTTTTATTTTATATTCTTAAAAATTAATTTTTCTATATTATACCCTTAATAAATTAAAAGATTTAAGGAGCAATGGTGAATATATCAACGACTAGGTTCATATTGTAAATAGGAGGTCTCTCCAAAGCAATAGAGAAATTGGACAGATTACGACAATGCGAAAAAAAATGTTGATTCACGTAACCTTTGACAAAACTTTTTAAAGGGATCCACTTTTCATTCAACATATTTACTCTATCTCCCACTACTGATCTGCCATCTCAAGCCCTTGGAAAGGAGGGTTCTTCCCACTAATAGACTATTCTACATCCAGGATGGTCATGGCCCTACTTTGCCTGCATAAAATCTGTATTAGAGAAATAGATAAACTTTAGGATGCGAGCCTAGTTGGAGGTGGGATTTGGTTCAACCACAAACATTGTTTGGCTAGAAATACTTGATTGAAACTTTGACGGGCATGAAAACCCATTCCCCCCTTTGATTTGGAATGAGTGAGATCGTCTCATTTCTTCCGATAAATTTTATTTGATTCAAAATCTCTTTTTTTCTTAAAAGAAAAGAGGGAAAATTAGACAAGACATGACATTGTTTGAATGACGACCTAGACTAAGATTTCCTTGTCGGCTTGTTACAAAAAAAACTATTTCCACTCTTGAAGATTTTTTATTATTCTCTCCACTAAATAATTAAACATCTCAGTTTTTGAACGACAAAAAAAAAAAAGAATATTGAGATATTTGGTGTTTCTTCGCATAGCAGCAATACCTAAAAGTTGGGACAGTTTGTTTCGCTGGACAAGGGAGTGTGTTGTTCGTTTCATGTCTGTTGTTCGTTTCATCAATGTCAATAAAATAGTTTTTGATGGAACAAACAAAAAACAAAAGGTTTACACTACAGTATTTTTTAATTCATTTGAGGTATAAAGTGAGAAGTCTTAAATTTTTTTTGGGGGTGCAAAGTGAGATTCCCCTAAAAGTTAGGGACCAGTTGTAAATTCCTGGTTCGTCGCTGGCCCTTTAAACGAATGTAATTGCGAAGCCCAACCGCTGGAGGCAGTTACAATTTACACGTACCGCCAAAAACCGTCACTCGCGTCTCCCCCCTCAAATACCCTGTGTGTGGCTGACAGACAGTTCCACTGTAAAGATTCACATTACACCAATCAACCAACATTCGCAAAATGAAACCCTTCACCCTCATCATCATCTTCTCATACTTCTTCTCTCATCTCTCTCTCCAATCGATCTTCGGACTCCAAATCCTCTCCAAATCAAAGCTCGAAAAATGCGAGAAGGTTTCGGATTCCAGAAGCCTCAATTGCACTACAAAAATTCTCATCGACATGGCCGTCCCCAGTGAATCAGTATACCACCCTCTCTCTCTCTCTCTCTCTCTCTGATTTTTCTTTCCAAAAGTTGTATGTATGAAAACGTCTATAAATTATATATAGAGTTAAATGTGATTTCAATTTGGTTGTTTAGAATGGGAGAGAGGCTTCCATTGTAGCGGAACTAGTGGAAGTGGAAGAACAGAATTCGACTAGCAACATGCGAACACTGCGAATTCCACCAGTGATTACTGTTAACAAATCTGCGGCATATGCGTTGTATCAGTTGACTTATATACGAGTGAGTTTTTGTATTTTGTAAATTGGGTTAATTTCATAGTATTTGTGAGTTTTTTGTTCTGTGTTGTAAAGAGTCTTGTTGATATATAAAATGGCTGACTATGTGATGTAAAGGCTACGGCCCCACTCCTTCCTACCATGCCCACCTCCCAGCCCGACCCACTCTCAAAACCGTTTTAATTTGTCTAGTAATGTTATAGAGAAGGGGAGAGGAAGATGAGAAGTTAAAAAGTAAGAGGCAGTGAGAAATTGAAGGGAGATAATTGGAGAATTAGAGGCGTGATGACCTTGGTAATGTGGGGGAATGGTTAATAACATGGCCAAGGGGTGAGAATTTCATTTGAGAAAATTTTGTTTTTTAATCTAGTAAATGGAAAACCTTAGAATTTTTTTTTTTTTTTGTTTTTTTTTTGGGGGGGGGGGAGGGGGGTTCCCAAACTAGCCAAGCCCTCTCCCCACAATTTTTTGAAGTGATTCTATTAAATACATTTTTGGATCATTGTTCCGTTTAATGTTTAGTAATGCCATCTTTAGAATAGTGCATTTATTAGGATAAATTTGTTGTTAGAAAAGTATAGAATAATTAATTGTTATACATTCTACCTTTTTATGGACTTGATGGTTTTTAGCTGTTAACTGACCCATTTTACTTTCATATGTTTATATCATCTGTAGGATGTTCCTTATAAACCACAGGAATATTATGTTGAGACACGCAAATGTGAGCCGGATGCTGGTGAGGATGTTGTGAAGATATGTGAGAGGCAAGTAATCTATCATCTTCTCTTACACTTTCTGAACACTTTTATATCTCTAAATTTGTGATCACTTTTAGGACTGAGTGTCAAATGTCTATGGTTGCAGTATTATTTCATTTGAATGTAGTTGTGTAACTCTAAGCTTTGGTGTATATATATATATATATGTATAAGTTTATTGTTATAAGCTTTGGTATATGATTAACATTTTACTTACATATTCTTGAGAGATAAGAATACTCTGAAGAATGTATGTAAACTATTAAGGTGACAAAGAAGGTAACTGAGTTGCATATTGAAAATGTACACTTAATGTATAAAGTCAATTATAGCCTCTCTGTGATGTGTGCCGTTATGGTTTATGAGGCCACCTTACACTTGTGGTTGTGTACTGGGAATTGAAGTCCAACTTCTACGAATATTTTTTTACTGCTCAGTTCTCATGTGTAAATTTTTTGTTCTGAATCCCTTCTGTTTTCTGAATCTTCCATGTTTATTTTCTCAAGGTTCAAAATATAGGAAAATAACGATTAGCTGTTGGCCACATATGACATGTTGATCTATTTCCTTGATTCTATTGACTAGCCAACATGGTTTCTTTGAAATGTCTTTTCAAAAAGCATGGGTGAAACTTGAAAGTAGTATTTCTTTTTTCAATATTCCAAACTAAAATTACAGTGTACATTTGTTTGTTTGACTGACTGGCTTCGTGAAACATAGGTTGAGAGATGACAAGGGTCACATAATTGAGCACACACAGGTACGATTTTCAAGTTTGGATATTGTTCTTCGTTCATCATATGCATTGAATTTTTTTTTTCACTTGCTACATAACTTTTATATATTAGCAATTGTCTATCTTATTATTCTAGGTCAATTCCTTTTATGTTGGTCCTTAGCGCATAATTGTTTTATAAAATCGTACGAGGATGTTAGAACTAGTGACATAATTGTCGAATGAAGAAATCTAAGTTGATTTGTGTGTTTTTAAAAGAGCAGCCTAGTGCATGAGACTTCCACTAGTGCAAGGTCTGGGAAGGGTTACACATAAGCGGCCTTACTGTGTGCAGAGAGGCTGTCTCCATGACATGTTTGTCTAGTACTCCTGTTTACAAAGCCATGCATACATAAACAGAAACAATCTGCTCTCTACTACCCTCAGTATCCGAATATGAAAAGATCTTTGAAAAGCCTTTAGGATGCTTCTCCTTTTCCTGTATTATATGCCTCTTCATTGCAGAGGTATCTACAAATTTTTTATTGAGGGGAATCAGATAAATGAAGGACCTTCGATGAGCTTATCTTTACGGGCTTGAATATCATTGAATCCCACTGCTCAGTGATCTTTCATCACAAGGCACCCAAAATTTGTGATTTCCAAGAAAACATTCGTCAAAATTTTGGTTACACTACTGCTTCACTGTGATGATCCTAGAGAGCTTTGATGTTCTTTGCCGTATTTGGGTTTGACTGGGTTATGCTGGGCTTTCTGAAGGTTCTTCTAAGTATTTAAGTTATGCTGGGAAGTAGGGTGGCTAGAGAAACTTTTGGACAGCACCTCTTTTCTTGATGTGGTACGTTATGGAAATGAAAGGAATAGAAGAGATTTTGAGAGGAGGATATTAATGTATATACTAAAAATTGAAATGTTTGATGGTACTGGGATATAGTTTTATCTGCTTGATGCATGAGGCGATTCCATTTTTTTTAGATTTTTGGAGATAGCTGGCAAGTGGTTGTATTCTATTCTGGACTTTGTTCGGTCCCTTTGTTGGCACCCTTTTTGAACTCATCGAAGATTGAAAAGAGGGAGAAAAGAGAAAAAGCAACAGGGGCTTTAACTAATATGTGAAGTCACTCAAGCTCCATAAAAAGATATTAATCTTCTTTGAAATAATATCAAGGGTGTTGAAGTTACCATTCTACATTCTCTAAAGTTCTTTCGATTTTTCGGTTCTCATAGTAGTGCCATAGGTTGAAATTTTGTTGTTTGTTGACGTATATTTTGTTTTCCTTCATAATGTTTATAATTGATTACGTTCAAACTTCTAAGTTATCTTCACAAAGTTTTGGATAATTTTTTAACGTATTTGATGGTCCTCTTCTGATCTTTTCTGCACAGCCGACTTGTTGCCCTTGTGGGGACCAGCGCAGGGTGCCTTCATCATGTGGGAACTTTTGTAAGTTTCAAGATACCAGACGTTTGGCATCATCAAACTTTTATGAAGGTTGCAGCTTATAGATTTTAAAAAATTGATCTATTCTTTTTTGTCAAACTAGTTGATAAGCTGATGAAAGGGAAGGCTAATACTGCACATTGTCTTCGGTTTCCAGGTGATTGGTATGACCCCTAGTTTTTTTTTATTTTTTACTAAATTTTTTTAAAAGAGGACCTTTATTTCTTTGAAGGGTTTGAAGAGTAAGACATAAAATGTTGTGAAAATCAGTAGAAGGTTCTCTTTTGTGAAGTTATTTAGTTTTGTGAACTGTTTAATCTACTGTTGCTATATTTATGTCATATATTTCCCTAATGACCCATACTGCTTTGTGAGCTTATCTCAATATTATTACAAAAAAACCTCATCTTAGTAGTTTCTGCATTCATTTTTCTTATTATTGTGCTTCACATGTCCCAACTAGTTGCTTAAATTTTATAATTTTAGTTGGAGGTAAAGCTTTTCAAGGGTTAGATCCCACAGAGATGACAACTTGGATAAAAAAAAGGTAGCAGTTGAGATCATAGAGATTTATTAGTGATCCAACTCCTTTTATTTTTGTAGGTTTGATAGCACTCCACATTTGCTTCAATCTGAGCAAGCCTTGCATTTGCTTTGTTTTGCTCATCTTTTTTTTTTGTGTTAGTCAATAATCATAACCAGTTCTTATCCACTTAGGTTCCATGTGTTTGGTATTGGACAACTCTCCGTTGGATTTAGTGTTCAAATTGAAGTGAAGACAAAGTCAACATTGTCGGTATGCAGTTATCAAACATCCTTTTAAATAGCCATGACTATATCAATAGCTTATGATAAGTCATTCAGTTAATTGCATGATTTTGTATAAATTTGTTTTGAAATTGTGCTGTATGAAGCAGATTAGTTTTCTCATTGTTATTTGTTACCTTCTGTGGTGTAAACAATCATTCTATATTAAGAAAAGGATAGACAGTTTATTTTTTGGCTGGGGGGGGTAAGTTAAAATTTTATTGACTAAAAAGTTTAAAAGACAGTGAAAAAAGTCAAGTATAAAACACATTTTAATATTCATTTTAAGATAAATTCAAGGGATGAAAAGAAAAACGCGCATAGAATTTTGGTTTAAGAAAAAGTAAAACATTTTTTTTCTGTATTAAGTATATTAAGAGCAAGGACTAAGGAGTCGTGGATCATTGATCTTTATAACAAACTTTATCCTGCTTCTTCTTTATTTCTTTCTTTTACGTCGTATAAATTGGGTCAGCTTTGTTTTTAGCGACATCTATATCTAATGTTTTGTTTGCTAGCTGCTGAATGCTACAGTCTAGTGTTTTGTTTGCTGTAGCTATAGCTGTTGGATACAGAAAGCTAAAGGCTACTAAAATTTAAATTAGATAATCTACATTATGAATAATCTGTTGAAGATATTTATCGATATTTTTACCGGCAGATTGTGGTTGTGGGTCCTGAGAATAGAACTGCAACATCCAGTGATAATTTTCTTCGGGTGAATCTTATTGGAGATTACGTTGGGTACACAAACATTCCATCATTTGATAATTACTACCTTGTTATTCCGAGGCAGGTATGCTTGCTTCACTGCTATAATAATGATAAGTGTCCTTATACTACTGCAATTAATCATATCCTCCATTCTAATATGAATTTCCAAATTTGGGTTAGTTTGTTGAGCACCTCCAACTTTGGAAGTATACATTTTTCTGTATTTCAACAACGAAGTCTGGCCCACTTATTTTGTATTTTCTGGTTCAAATCCATTCCAAGTATTTTTGATTGAAAATTGATGTTTTTATGTAATACATGCTCTTGCAGACCTCCATCTTGTTTGCCGCTTATTAAATATAACAGATCAATAGATATTTTTAGCTTATCTACTTAACAACATGGCAAAGATGCAGAAAGCCATTTATGGCTTTAAATTGTTTTTGACTGGGTTATTAATGATCAGTTGTCAATATTAATTTCTTCGAGAAATGTTGTTGCTAAACTGGGAAATTGGATACTTAGTTTTTCTAGAAGAATTCTCAATCAACTTTGGGGCCACTCTAGAAGGATTTTGGTTTATCAAAGAGATTTATCTTTTAAATTATGTATGCTACTGTCAGTTATACTCTCAGTGGAAAATTCTGGCATCAGAAGTGCATATACAAAGTTCCTTTGATGTTTGTGATAAATAGTTATGTGTTTGGAACCTTCCAAACTAGGATATAAACCTTTGGGCATCTTTACTTGTAAATAAGTGGTTGAATTCGATGGAGTTGGGCTTGGGAGGTCATGGACAAGTTTTTCTATACGGATTTGTTTGATTTGGTATTTGGTTCCTCTTTGTTTATGTGGCACCCCTAGTTAGTCCATGGTTCTATTTGGTCACCTCTCCATGTGGGAAACAGTGGTTGCACTGGGTAGTGGTAGAGTCTGTCTAACTTTTAATCAATGTACTTAACCAATCATGTAGAATGCTACCTTGTCAAAGTCTCTGAGATCTGTGCAACGGCTGACTAAGGCCCTAGTACCAAGAGTGAGTCAATCTGTGGATGCAGAAGGGCAAATTGGCTGTGGTTGAGGCTGTGAGACAACACAAATATGTCTAGAAAACTTACAATAACCTTAGCTTTAGCAGAGGATACAACCTCCATACAGCCTCTAGAGGCAACTTTGCAGCCAACCCTATGCTGTTGGATTTGAAGCTTGTCATTGAGCCAACAAGTTTAGTTGAGGATTGCCTTTGTCATATTTAGAACCAGCTGCAAGCCAATGTTCCGAAAACTTTCATACTCCTAACATGTCGGTTCTCCAACAATCCAATGCATATGATTAGGATTGAATTATAGTTTGACGGCCTTAGTATTTTTCAGGTGGTTTTGAATTGCTGAGTTTCTTGTTTTTACTCTTGAAGGGTGGCACAGGTCAACCACAAAATTTGGGGAGCAATTTTTCTATGTGGATGCTGCTTGAAAGAGTCAGGTTCACCTTAGATGGCCTTGAATGTAACAAAATTGGTGTCAGTTATGAGGCCTTCAATGGACAGCCAGACTTTTGCTCTGCACCATTTTGGAGTTGCTTGCATAACCAGCTGTGGAATTTCTGGGATGTTAGTACTTCCAACAGAAATTTATAAGTCACGGTGATTCATGTTCTTTTTTTTTTAATTTTTTTATAGCCTTCTATCTTGTGGTTTCTTATATATTGGTGAAGCTTTATTTCTGTCTCTAATGAGCACCTTATTCACATGGGAGTGTTTTTTCCATGCGGTGCATTGTAGTTTTTTCGGTTTAGCTTTTTCTCAAATTTATATCAACTATTTTTCGTGCTGTTACATTTTTATATGATTATTCTAAAATAGTTTGCCATCACATTACTATGGCTTTGGTTTCCCTACCAACTACCAAAGGACTAATTAGCTATGTTTTTCCACCAGAAGATTTACTAGAAATATTTGTGAGTGAATGAGATACAAATTAAGTGTAGAGCCCCCGTATATATAGTCAATGAGAGTTACAATAAGGACAAAAAGGTAAAAAAAAGGAAAACTTAATAAAACCCTAATAAACTAGGCTGCTGCTATATCTCCAACACTCCCCCTCAAGCTAGGCGCAAAAATGTCAACTAAGTTAAGCTTGACAACGGAGTCCCGAAGAATAGACAGACTGACAAGTTTGGTAAAAACATCCGCAGCCTGATCACTAGTCCCCACAAACAATGGAGTGACAATACCACTGCTAACCTTCTCCCGAAGAAAGTGAACATCGATCTCTATATGCTTCGTCCTCTCATGTAGTACAGAGTCAACAGTGAGCTGAATAACAGATCGATTATCATAATATAATGTGGATGGAGCAGTCACTGAAAAACCCAACTTGCCAAGAATCGATCGTAGCCAGATAATCTCACACGTGCCAAGTGCCAGTGCCCGATACTCTGCCTCTGCTAATGAGCGGGAGACAACTGTCTGCTTCTTGCTCTTCCAAGAGATAAGATGAGTCCCTCGAAAATCACAGAAGCCCGTAGTAGATCGACCATCACATGCTCCCCCATAATCTGAATCTGAATAATAGGCTAGAGAACCGATCTGAGATCCTGATGCATAAAACAACCTAAGTCCAAGACAAGACTTGAGGTACCGAAGAATATGATAAACTGTATCAAGATGAGGCTGACATGGCCTGTGTATGAACTGACTAACTCGGTTGACTGCAAATGAAATGTCCGGCCTAGTATTGGCTAAGTAGATAAGTCTACCTACCAATTTTTGATAAACTGTCAGATATTTCAACTCCTCACCTTCAGCAGTAAGCTTCAGGTTTGGAATCATGGGTGATGATGCCGGTTTGCACCCCAACATCCCAGTGTCTGAAAGAAGATCCAAAACATACTTTCTCTGAGAAAGAACAATACCCCTGCTGCTACGGGCAACCTCAATCCCAAGAAAGTATCGTAGAAATCCAAGATCCTTCACATCGAAGGCCTTCCCAAGGTCTATCTTGACCTGCGCAGTCCTAGAAACATCATCACTAGTAATAATAATATCATCAACATATACCAGAAGGATGACATACTGTCCAGAAGTATTCCGTCGAATAAAGCAGATATGATCAGAATGACACCTGGTGAACCCCAATCGTACGACTACATCACTAAAGTGAGAGAACTAGGCTCGTGGCGATTGTTTCAGTCTATAAAGAGACTTACGCAGTCGACATACCTTTCCAGCATACTCCCCCTCACCACGAAAGCCGGTGGTGCATCCATATAAATAATCTCATCTAGATCACCGTGAAGAAACGCATTCTTCACATCTAATTGATGAAGAGGCCAAGACTACTCTGCAGCCAAAGAAATAATCAACCGAACAGTAGTCAATTTTGCCACAGGGGCAAATATAGCACCAAAATCACGACCTGATACCTGAGTAAAGCCCTTCGCCACAAGTCTAGCCTTGTGACGATCAATAGTACCATCCACAAGAAACTTTAGGGTGTAAACCCAACGACAGCCAATAGGCTTCACCCCTGAAGGTAAGGAGACAAGATGCCATGTATGATTACGCTGAAGAGCGTCTATCTTTGTCTGCATGGCAAGAACCCATTGGGGCTCCCGCATAGCCTCCGAAATAGAGCGAGGAACCGGCGTATCTGATAAGGCCATAGTATAAGCTCGAAATATGGGAGACAGATCACCATAAGAAATATAAGCAAAGATCGGATATAAAATCTTAGCGGTCCAATCATAACGATCAACTGGAAGGCGATCACGCCGCAGATAATGACGCCCTAAATCATACTCCTCCACTGATAATGTCTCATTAGGTAAATGAACTGGCTCAGCACCTGCAATCTCATCAGTACTAACAATAAGTGCATCAGTATGCTCAACAAACTGAGAAGTATTACCTGCATCGCCTGAGGTAGAGGGGACATCAGCAGGGTGATGAGAGCGAGGGTGACGAACATACACCTGCAAAGGAAGAAAGACTGGTAACTCTATACTGATAGGGATGAGTGGCTTTGAAGGAGGAGAAACAGATGACCCTGTAGGGATAATGACCAATGACTCTGACTCTTGTGGTAATGAAAAATCAAAGGGAGTATCATCAACTGGAGGGGCAGACACAGGACCGGGAGGAAAATAAGGAATATGCTCAAGAAAGGTAACATCTAGACTGTGATACATACGGTGCCTGATAGGATCATAACACCGATATCCCTTAGATTGATGACAATAGCCCACAAAGATACAACGAATCGCTTTATCATCAAGTTTATGACGAGTAGGAGACCGATGCTGAACAAAACATGTGTATAAACACGAGGGGGAATCGAAAAAAGTGTCCGCTCAAGAAATAAGACCTGTAAGGGAGCTTTATGCTGAAGAACACGACTCGGCGTACGATTGCACAGAAACGTAGAAGTTAAAACAACAAAATGTCAATAAGATTTTGGTACCCTCATGCCTCTAAGCATACAACGTACCATCCCTATCAAACTCCTATTTTTCCTTTTAGCAACACCATTTTGCTCAGGAGTATATGGACAAGTGAGTTGCTGAAGAATACCCTGAGAAGAAAGGTGAGACACTAAGGCATCATACACATATTCTTTGGCATTATCCGAACGAAGAGCACGAACAATGACATCGAATTGTGTCTTAATCATCTGTAAAAACTGAGTGATTATAGGAAATACATCAGACTTTCTATGCAAAAGGTAGACCCAAGTACAACGGGTATGATCATCTATAAATGTCACATAATATCGGGCACCTGACAACGCAGTAACGGGAGAGGGTCTCCAAATATCAGAGTGTATTAGGTTAAATGGCTTAGGTGACTGGTGCATGCGAGGAATATAACTGGCCCTAACATGTTTCGATAGGGAACATATAACACAGTCAAGTTTACCACCGACACAAGCATTGCTCAAAGCAGGAAACAACATACATAAATATTTAAAATTTGTATGTCCAAAATGATTATGCCACAACTGAACAGTTTGTGACGAAAAATTATAACGACAACTACTAGGTAAAATACTAGCATGCAAGCTAGGAACAAAAAAAGACAAAGCAGGTGCAGGTGTAGGTGATGTAGGTGGAGGAATTGGTAAAACTGGAGGTGGATTGCCAAGATAATACAGTCCATCTTTCTTATATCCCTTGATAATAATCCTCCTGGTACTCAGGTCCTGCAAATAACACGAATCAGATAAGAATACAACCGCACAGTGAAAATCTCTGGCTAACTGATATACAGATAATAGATTCATGGCCAACTTTGGCGCATGAAAAACCGAACGTAATGTAAGGCCATCTAGGTGGGAGGCGGACTGTACCCCTACTAACAATAGGGGCATGTATCCCATCTGCTAACTAAACCTGTGTATGTAACTGCTCGTCAAAAGTGGTGAAGTGATGGGCCTCACCTGTCATGTGACCATTCACACCCGAGTCCAACATCCAAAGAGGAGATGAACTGGCACAAGCGTGAACGACACGAGGTATACCTGTAGTGGTGACAGCAGCAGTAGTCAGACTCTGAGAAGTCGGAGCAGACATAAGTATATCTAATGGGGAAGTGATAGCATCCATATCACTCTGCCAAGGTGGAGTAGCAGCTGCAGGAGTAGCGGTAGTGGGTGGTAGTACCTCAGCAATAGCAACAGTACGACTGCGAGGAGGCGGCTTAAGCTCTGGATGGAGCTTCCAGCAAGTAGCCCTGAGATGTCCTGGTCGGCCACAATAATCACATTGACGGGAATCCCCCTGTCTGCGCTGATCTGGGGCACCCTGACGGCGCTGATCCGAACGCTGCCCACCCCTGACTGAGGATCTTGAACGAGACCCTGCAGCAACTGCAAGGGCCATCTGGTCAGCCGAAGGAGTCAAAGTCGCAACTAAAAGTGATGCAATACGGACTCGACGCTCATGCTGCTCAATCATCCCATATACCTCATAAAGAGAAGGAAGTGTGAACATCGACAAGATCTGAGAACGAGGTCCCTCAAACTCATCACGAAGCCCCATAAGGAACTTGTGAATCCTATCCTCCTGTTCTCGAGTATGCAAGAATGCTACTCCCTCGGGCTCTATCTTCGGAATAGAAGCAAGAGGACGTAGAGTCTCATACTCAAGCCAGCGCTGGGTCAAATAGCCATAATAATCCTGAACGGTCATATCTCCGTGTCGAGCATATGAGAGCTCCTGAGAAAGCTCATAAACACAAACTCCTCGTTCTGACTGAGAATACATCTCTGATAATATACTCCATAACTTCAGAACAGAGCTATGAAACTGGTGGATCCTGCAAACAGATGGCTCCATTGAGCCAAATAACCATCCAAGAATGGCGCAGTTCTCAGAAAACCACGCAGAATATCCAGGGTCAGCATCAACTGGTTTTGGGTGAGATCCCGTCAGCCAACAAAACTTCCCTATACGGCCTAAGAAAATCTGGAATGAGCGAGATCACTCAGCAAAGTTACGACCATTCAACAACTGTGCCGTAACTTTTTGAGAGATCATGCCCAGTAGTACTGGTAATGTAACTGTGCTAGTAGGTACTGTATACTGGTCAAACATAAAAGTGGAAGTACCCGTAGATGTCTCAACGGTAGAGGTGTCAACAGTAGGATTCTCAAGTCCCTCAGTAGTAGCCATATCAACAACAATACTAGGGCACCCGTAACAGAAAAATAACTCTAAGATAAATAGAGGAATAAAATAAGGGAGAACAATATACCTTCAGTCGAACAGTAGCGACAAATAAAGAAGGTCCAAAAAGCTCTCAAATAATTAGGTCATGGTGCCCAGAAATCCAAAATATATAAATAAGTGATCTACTGCATCAAGGGCAGATCAACAGAAAAGAGGATTCAACTCCTCTTAAAAGGGCGGAAAAGAAGGGTAGTGGCGCAAAGATATGGCAACACTACGACAAAGAATGTGGAGCACAAAGGTAAAACACGAAGCTGCAAGAAAGAGCGCGATCCGACAGTGGGCTGGTTCGCTGGCCGTATGTTTGGTTTGCTGGTTTGATGTGGGTTTTGGGTTGGGCTTTGGGTGCAGGGTGTGTTATGTTTGCGGTGGGGCAATATGTTTGAGAAGGCAGCCGATGCAATTTGGAATTGCTGTTTGGGTATGTTTGTCGGTGGGGCAATATGTTTGAGGAGGCAGCCGGTGCAATATGGAGTTGCTGTTTGAGGAGTTCTTTGCTAGTTTGTTAAGCAGTCGGTGCAATGGGTTATCGAAGGCTGTCGGTGATGGTGAGGAGTTCTTTGCTGGTTTGTTGGGCAGTCGGTGCAGTGGGTTATGCAGGCAGTCGGTGCACTAGGGTGAGGCTGTCGGTGATGGGCTGGGTTTAGGATTTTCGGTGGCAGGCTGCTGGTCTGAATTCGCTGGAGTGAATCTGTGCCGACTGACTGATTTGGTTGGTCTGGGCAGTCGTGGGTTAGGGTTAGAGTTGGTGGCTCTGATACCAACTAGAAATATTTGTGAGTGAATGGGATACAAACTAAGTGTAGAGTCCCCGTATATATAGTCAATGAGAGTTACAATAAGGACAAAAAGGTAAAAAAAAGGAAAACTTAATAAAACCCTAATAAACTAGGCTGCTGTTATATCTCCAACAGATTTTAATATTTTAACTTTCCTGTTTAGAATTGGCTGGTTCATAGGAATATGATTGTATCTGCATTGTTTTCATCTTCATGGCAATATTAGACCATCTTGGTAAATTGGGCATTTCGTCCTTTTTTTTAATAATAAATGCTGAGCTTATATCTCCTGGCTTAACCTTGGAATGCTTTACTAGATTTACTATAGTATGCTATCTAGGAAGTTTCAGAATTTTTTACCATTATTCTCTGAGTAAATTACCTGGAAGATTTTGAATTTTTACACTTTGTACAACAAGAGTAGTGCTTAAAAGTCTAGTAATTGTTATTTTGAATTGAAAGTATCTTAATGTGACAGGCAGACCAGAATCGAATCAGTAGGAGTCAGGTGCCACTTTATGGTGTCCAAGGAAGGTTTGAAAGGATAAACCAGCATCCAGTTATGTGTCAGCAATTTCAGATTTCGTCTTCACAAACGATTTCTATTCATTGGATCCTTAGTCATTTGCTTGCCTGTGCAGAATGCAGGGAGTCACTCGTTTTCCATAGGAATCACAGAAGTTCTTAATACAAACCTTTTGATAGAACTAAGTGCTGATGATATAGAATATGTCTATCAAAGGTGCCCTCAGAAAGCGACCTTACTATTTTGCTTTTTTCTTTCATTATCATCGAAATGCATGCCAATTGTTGATATTCACCAGCACTTCCAATTGCAATAGCACGTGCCAGCAACATGAATAGCTTCCATTATTAAGCTCTATCTGGGGTCAAAGCCCGTCTTATATCGTTGCCTCGTGGCCTCAACTTTTTATAAATTTATTTTTTTCTTTGTTACAAGTCTCTTTTATCTGGCTATTCTGTGGTTTTTATTACAAATGATGGAACCATGTTATTTTCCCTTGCTGTAACCAATAGCATAGGATTCATGTGTTCAATGATTATCCCGTACACTTCAAATGGGTATGTCTTTGATACCATCCTCATTTTGGCAATATGCATTTTTTCACACTATCATTTGTGTAATATGGGCTAGGGAGGATACATTTTTGGTCTTGAAACACTTTTCCCCTGTGCACGATGCTGCTCAAACTGGTTTGCAGATAAAAGTGGTCATTTAAATGCTAAAGTGTTATTGTTGCACATTGTTCCTCAAAGAAACAGAACTGGGCAAGGAAATTGATTAGATTTTGGTTCTGTTTTTTATTTAGATACTTTTGGAGTACAAATTTTTTTTGCTCATTAGCTTAGTCACAGACATTTTATTAATCTCCTTGTCATTAAGAACACAATGAAAGCTTCAACATGGTGCATTTATGATTTCATGTGATATTTTAGTAGAAGGGCTTTCTTCTTATTGTTTTGGGCAGCAGTGTCATATACTTCCTTTTCTTTACAGGAGTCCTGGAAAAATTTTAAGCATTACTATCCCAACCTTTGAAGCCCTTACTCAGTTTGGGACTGCTACAATCACAACTAAAAATATTGGTGAAGTGGAAGCATCTTATAGCCTAACGGTGAGTTGATAATTCAATAATCTTTTCTTGACATATCACATTGCAGTTGCAGAGTTTTCTGTGCTGATCCATATGTCATGTTATTCTACTATATGTCAATTATTAGCTTGACAACAAAAATTTGGGGATAATTGAATATTCGTGCATTTTTCTTCTTGCTTGAGAAGGGATTGATATAGATACTTTGCTTATGAGTTGGGCCCAATACTTTATTTGATTGCCAGTAAAATTTTGGCGAATATTACTAATTGGAGTCTAAAAAAATGAACGTAAATTTGGATGAAACTTTTGCAATCTTGCTCTTTCAGCCACTGTTTTTCTCTTTAATTTGTCTGTGATCAAATTCTTTGTGTTGCAGTTTGATTGCTCAACTGGCATCAGCCAAATGGAGGTATTTTACTAATACATTTTCTCTTCTGTCGCCCCCACAAAAAGCAAAAAAATATTACTATGCATCTGATGTATGAGTTGGCCAATATCTGTGTTGTGATAATCTTCCAAGGGATAACAGTTTTGAATGTTTACTCTCCCATAGGAACAATTTTATATAATGAAGGCCGGAGAAATTACAACTCGATCATTCAAATTGTACCCAACCACCGATCAAGCTGCAAAATATGTGTGTGTAGGTATGTTTGAGTATTAGACTTGTGCGGCTCTTCAGTTTTTTGCGAAGATAAATAATTTTAATTCTAACTACCAAATCTCAGGCCATATAAGCATGTTTGGTTGCAGCTATACTTAAGGACTCTGATTTTAATGAAGTTGATAAAGCTGAGTGCCAATTCACTACTACAGCCACTGTTCTTGATAATGGATCACAGGTTCCACAGTGCTTTTAGATTTAATTGTTGTCCGGCCCATTGGCATTTCCTAAAGTCACAGGTCATATGCAAAAATTTGGCTTCTGCTGACCTATTAAATGAACAGTAGATGTAGCTACTTCATATAATTAGATTTTGTCATATGACTATAACACCTACAATGGAGTCATATGCAGCAGGAAGCATTCAGAGGATAATTAACCCTTTGCCATTCTATTTTTCCCTCTTAAAGTTGTTGACTTTGTAGCATAGTTAAGAGATTTGGCCAGGGAAATAACTCAGAAAAAAGGGTCCAGATCAATTGGTCACTTACCCAACCGTGGGGTCAACTGATCAAAGCAGGAGAACATTCAAATATGTTACCAAAGTTATTATCCTAACAAATGTTAAAATCTAAGAATAATGATAGTATCATTTTAGTTATAGTCGTTATTATTAATACTGATTGTAGAATGTAGTTCTAAAAAGGTGTTTTTGCATGCGCATATATGAAATATTGAAATGTTTAGTCTCGTAAATATATACTCAAGGTCTTTTTTTTGTTGGTCAAGTGTGATTTACTTTATGTATTAGAACACATGGTTACTCTTTGTAGATGACATTAGGTATGAAACACCACTTTAACGCTCGTCTATTATGTACTAATGTGCTAAAAAAGTTTAGGTTAAGGAAGATCGTGGTTGGGATCTCGATTACAACCTTTAAGTCTTTGGTTTGACTCTCACGATCCAAATATTTGCAATGTCTTTTTTTCTGAAGTAAAACTTGTTTGGATTTCCAAAACCTGCCCTGAATGGAACAACTTGATCTGAACCTGATGCGATGGGGTTATGTGGGTTATATTCTTAGCTGGTTAGAGTTGTGAAATATATTTTATGTTGTTAGCAGTCCTTACCATGGAAAACAATCACGGAGAGAAGAACTTATAAATTATTAGAACAAAACAATGCAAGAGAATTTTTACCGGACAATGAACTACTGGATTTTGACCTGTGAACAGAAATTATACATGATACGACCACAAATCGAGATATGTTTACAATGATAACAAAAAAAAAAAAATTAAATATGTAAACTTATTTTATGTGGTTTGGCTATAGTCACCCACTGGTATGACTAACTAGCTGTTTCAAAGGATGCATTTGGCACAACTTCTTAAAGTAAAGAAACACTGGATGTTAGGTGATCGTATGTTTTGGATGTACTTTTGAATGAAGCAATACATTCCATCTGTGTATGAAAGTATGTTTGGTGGAAACATCTTAAAAGTGCAGAAAGTGATGATAATGTATTGCTTGCAACTATGACGGTTTGGTGTACATTGTTAATCAAATCACAAAAAATCACTGTATTGTTTTTCCAGATACCTTTTCAACCTCCAAAGACCAGTATAAATGGTTTCTTTGAATCTATTGAGGACTTGTGGAACAAACTGTGGGATGGTTTGGCAGACTTCATCACGGGAAAAACTTGCAGGTATTTTTTTTCAGCCAGGTACATGCATCTAAGATACTTGGAAATTGAAACATACTTTGGAATTTGGGTATTCACGGATTTGTGTTCATAGTTCAAGTACACTACGTCGACATCTATTTGCATTCTCACTTAGCTTGGATAATTTTTTTTCTCATTCGAATACATAAATTTGGAGTTTTAATTTGTCTGTCTGTCTGTCAGATACACTGTTTTTATTCTTTGCTGATGTCACATGAGTGTAGTAATTCTGGCTTTGCATCTAAAAGATGTGTTCTCATGATTCTTTTGATGAGCAGAATGAAATGCTCTGGTTTCTTCGACTTCAGTTGCCACATACAGTATATCTGTATGAGTTGGATAGTGATATTTGGTCTACTTTTGGCAATTTTTCCCACAGGTGGTTGCTCTTTTCTTTGGAAAATTATGTATAAGGTTGATGTCTGCATTTTATAGCAAGTGAAAATTTTATAATGTTCTGTACTTTCTGAGTTGCAGTGCTTGTGCTACTCTGGCTTCTACATCAGAATGGAGTATTTGATCCTCTTTATGACTGGTGGGAAGATCATTACTGGACTGATGAACATAGAAGTGGATATATCTGGAAGTATGGAATTGATGATGAGGTTCCACAAGTCCATTTTAAAAAACATCATAAGCAGGAAGTAAGGCATCATAAGCATGATGCTCAGAAAAAGCGAAGAAGTATCCACAACGAGCACAGGCACAAATATTCAATACAGGACACTGATTATCATTATTACCTTCACCATGTTCACAAGGACAAGAACAAACATGGAAGAACCAAGAGTCCAGGCATCATAAAGCAAGTTTACTTGAATGAAGGAGAGGATGATAATGTTGGGCATCGCAGACGCATAAAAGAAAAAGATACCATTGAAGAAATTTCCAAATTTGCTATGCATGGTGATGTAAACAGAAAGGAACATCATAAGCGTAGACATGCACCATTAGATGACCCACACTTTAAGTTGCACTCTAAGCGGCGAGAATAGGAGGAATTGGATCGGTGAAAATTCTTTTTATCATATATCAAGCATCTTCCTTTTTTGGAATATTTTGTTGAAATTTCTCCTACTTCCATTTTTCACTTGTTTTGTTGTTGGTGGGATTGGGGAACCAAGAACTTGAAAAATCTTTTCATATATTTGATTTCGTCACATGGAGATTCAGTGAGGTAAAAGGGGTGATAATGGAACTTGTTACTACTAGTTCTTACACTGATACATGTTATGTAGTGAATTTGTGCATAACCTTTTCCATTTCATTTTCCCTTTTTTTTCCAGCTTGTGACATTTTTGCATTGAGGCAAAAACAAAAGCAAAAGCACAAAACTTTTCATTCGGTTCTGAGAAAAATGTTCCTCGGCTTGGTCTTCCTTTTCAGTGAGATCGTAAGGAGCTTCCCCCTCCCACCCCCCTCTTTTAACACACTGAAGCAGTTGTTGACCGTCATCCTCTTGTAGCTTCAGAACATCAATCCTGTTTGGTAGCATTTACGTTGAAATTTCTTGGTCTCATGCATCTAGCAATACAAATGACTTGCCTGTACATCACGGGGGATCGTAAAATAGAACGTTGGTTCCTTCCTCTATTTGTCTCTCACAGAGATCTGAGCATGAAAACCTTTTGGAAATTGTAAACCGGGTGTTCGGACAATATCTCCTCCTTTGATGGTGCAGCACCTGAGAATTTCCGACGTAAAACAGGTTAGCCACTCTCTTCTTTTCTCATGCATGTTTGCTTATAGACACAATATGTGATGTTCTTACTCGAATTTTGTTACCAAGTGGTGGATGAATACGGCCATTTGCACCTTAGTGAACTCTGTTCCAACACAAAATCTCATGCCACCTCCAAAAGCCATGAAATGTTTAGTTGCACCATTTAGTTCCACTCCCTGTATGCCATCAGTTGTTGCACAATTTGAGAATTCAGAAGAAAGATAAGGTGAATTGGTTTAATCCTAGTCCAGTTTCTCACCAGAAGTAAACTGCTTGCATGTGAAAAAAAAATTAAATTCAATAAATAGAAGAAAATTCTAAAATTTTTAACTTACATCCCATCTCCATGGATTGAATTCAAGGGGTTCTTTATATTTGGCAGGGTTCAAGTGCACGGCTGGAGGACAAACCATAATTGCCCATCCAGATGGAATGGTGTAGCCTACATAATGAAATTTTGTTGGCCAGGTAAGTATACCTTCAGATGATAAAAACATACAGTTTCTGTAGCAGGAAATCGACTATTTAATCTTTAATATACCTTTAAACTTGATCTCTCTGAGTGTCTTTCTGAAAATTCCAGGAACTATGTTTGCTAGTCGGACAGTTTCATTGATAAACTGCAATTTTAATTGATCTTTTAGCACAGTAGAGCTACTCAAGCCATTGGTTTCGAAATCTTTTCTAGCTTTGTAAAAGAGAAAGTGACATTGATTGAATACCTGAATTGTGAAAGTCATTGATTTGTATTCCTTCCAAGTGATTCCAGAATCCAAGTTTTCCCGTCTTCTAAGAATTGCCTCGTGTTCTTGCTGTGGAGAATATTAGTGCGTGTCAATGGGAGAAATAAATTGAAAGGATATTGATAGGTTGTTCTAATCTTAATAGATATCATCACTTACCCTTAATTCCTTCAACACCAAAGGATGTTCCACAAGAAATTTAATGGCTAAAGTCAGAGCCAGTGAAGTTGTCTCAAAGCTGGCAAATAGCAACACAAACATCAAATCCAGAGCAATTGCTTCTGTGAGGATTGTATCCTCTTTCTGAAGTTCTTCAAGGACATGATCAAAGAAGTCACTTCGGTGCTTCCTTGGCTTCAATCGCCTTTCCTGTAGCATGTTCTTCAGCATCTTCATTGCCTTTTGTCTTCCCTGCATACACTTGTGATATGCGGTGCCCGGAATGTCCAAAGGGAAGGAGATTAATCCTTGCATGAAAGCCACAAAATTCTCCCTCAGATTCTCTGAGGACTTCTCAGGATCATAACTGATCAGTTTCTTTGCAGTCAGATCAAAAATCATCTGTAAACTTCAGAATATTATTAGTTCATCTGAAACATTAGAGTTTTGGGAAATTCTAATGAGAAGAAGAAATAGTTAGCCTGAACTCACTCTTGCAGTTGCATCCTTCAAATCAACTGAGTCCTGATCTGACCACATTTTCAAGTTTCTACTTGCTGTCTCTTCAACTTCAGGAATCATCTTTTTAAGGCTTTCAGGACCAAATAGATCGAGCACCATGCTTTTGAGGTATTTGTACAAGAACCCATGCAAAGAACCTACATTTTGTCGCCCAAAGATCTCTGTGAAGGTGTCCGGGTACCAGCTCTGGAACAAGTGTCCCTCTTGTTGGAAGATGAAATAATTAAGATCTGAGTCTGTTGATACTATGACTGGACGACCCACCAAACTTGTTCTGAATATGGGCCCATACCTGGAAGGTGATAGTCAAAGGTATTATAAAATGCAGAACATGAAGACGATGATGATGGTAGTGATGGTGATTGAACTACTAGAACAGCTAATTTGATAAGTTATAATAATAGCATTACCTTTCCATTCTCTCTTTGACGAATGGAGGAATATCAGATGACATGTTGGGGGCGAAGAACTGAAGACTTTCTCCAAGAAGTGGCCATCCCATTGAACCCGGTGGGAGTTTTCCACTGCACCTTGGATTCCTCCATCTGAAAACCCAATGTGTAATGCTTATAAAGACCAAAACTCCAATGCACAAAGCCAGTGGCCACATCTTACTTTTGAATATGTGAAAAAGAAGGGTAGAGACTATCTAGAAGAGAGGATTGTAATGCTGATAATGGCTGGAGTTTTGTGCACTAAACTGCCTTTTATGTGGATTTTCTGAGAAGGGCCTGTAGGTTGATATCAGAAGAAATGGAAGAGTTTAGGCAGGAAATGTGGGAAGAGATGAGAGAGTTAAGGTAGGAAATGTGGGAAGAGGAGACAGAGAAGAGAGGGGAGTGCTGGCATGTGTCTCCATATTCATGAGGACTAGTTAAATAGGGAGGCAGAACTCACAGATAGTTAGAATGATACTAATATTAAATTGGGTTCCTTTTGTTTTTGGGAGTTGATTGCTCAAAGCTGTACAAAGCAGTTGGAGATAAGAAAAGAATAGGTAGAATAATTTTGTGTCTAGAGACCACCCACTATTAATATATTCCTTGTCAACGGAATCTATAAATATTTGTGTAAAAGCCTAATATGACAATGAAGCTTCCTGGATATTCTCTCTCTCTGCCTGGTTCATAGTTGAAGAGTCATGAAACACGAAACCGAGGGAGCACGAGGCAGGTTTATGGCATTTTTTAAGGAGGTGTTTAGCAGACACAGGTGGTCTCTTCCCTAGATTTGAGAGGATAGAGGTTCAAAGGATCTGTGTGTGACTGAACTAAGTATGAAACCAATCTTCAATGGATCATTAAATAGTAGAATCTAATGGGTTTCACCAACTTTATATATCATTCCTGTATCTTTGCTATATACTTTTGGTATCTATGTAATGTTGATGTTATGAGAGATGCCACACATGTTCTTGTTCTCTTTCTCTCTCTCCTCATTGTTTTTTAAGGATTAGATCTCACCCAAGATCTTCTTTAGCTGTAACCACAATCTCATGTCATATTCTCAATCTTAATAACATCAGCAGTGATTTCAAAGTGGAGTTTGTAGATATGCAGGCAACTACTGTATCTGCATTTTCTGCTTAAATTACTTGGTTTTGTTATCTTCTTATAATGTGTGTTTGCTTGCTTATCAAAGCAACCCTAGTTTAGTAGATTGAGTACTCCTTTCAAGTTTCAACACATTGAGCACCACCCCCTCCGGCCCTTTGAGCCACGGGCTTAATACCATTCAACTACTACCATGTAGGTAGGTCACTGTGTATCATAACCCACAATTATGTGCTTTTTTGCTTGTCTCTGTTTGATAGTTCTATTTGCCAAAGCAAGATTGGAGAAACTTTAAGGTATAGATCTGAAATAATGCAATTTAGACACTGTTATGGTCTAAGGAAAGAAAGGGGTAAGAACATGAGCACAGGTTCCAAAAAAAATTGAGTTGTGGAACCTCATTTAAAGTAATACTCTGCTATAGCTTGGCTTTTAAGGTTATTGTCTTGTTGAGTGATCAAATTTTGGACACGTAATCATCAGAAATTTGCTCCTTTTTAATATTATTATTGGTGGTGCTGAGTTCCCTAACTCTCCTCATTTTGCATTTAAGTAATGTTATGAATTGGTAATAATGTAGACTTTGCCCGAATTGTTCTTCAATTTTTTATCATAAATTGTTCTTCAATTTTTTATTATAAATTAATACACGTGAGTTGAAAGTGTTTGGAACATAAGCTTATATGTAAATTCACACATTGTTGGCGCATCATGTCATTTGTACATAATATGATTACTATATATCTAATTGAGAAGACTCTATTTTCGATACACAAAACAGTGTCAAATTAATTATAGATAAAGATTTGTAGTGATAGACATATTTTATTCAAAGTATTTTTATTTCACGTTTTTCAATTTATAACAAAAAATTGAACGACAGTCTAAATTAAGTTTACATTAATAGTAATTCATAGTATTGAGGGTGCAAAGTAAG
Source organism: Ilex paraguariensis (assembly GCA_963454935.2). NCBI lineage: Eukaryota > Viridiplantae > Streptophyta > Magnoliopsida > Aquifoliales > Aquifoliaceae > Ilex > Ilex paraguariensis. Next base: position 12,288 of record CAUOFW020001181.1, on the reverse strand, counting down.
AATCAAAACGTGTTTAAGTTTTTAATTTAAAGGGCTTTTTTTATCATATAAGAATTCAAGTTGTTAAATTAAAATAAATGTATGGCTTGATAGAATGACACGGATTGCTTAACTGCTTGGCCTGGCCTTTAAAAGGTCTCCTTAATGGGGGTGCAGAGCAATGACAGCTAAAACTATTATTCTACAATTTATAATAAACAATTCAGTGAGAAGAGTTCGGATCTAGAACTATTACTTATGTTTATAGTTTATATACGTCACGATTTTGAAACCCAAAATTCACTTTTTTTTTAAATTGGAATAAAATTGTCTATTACTTATGCATAAGGTGTTAATCGAGATGAGTTATTCGGATCCGATTTGGATAAGACTCGATTAAAGTTCTCGATTTCTATGAGTTTGAACTTTTAAAATTAAACTCGTTTATATATAAAATAATTGAGTTATTCGAACTTGAATCGAGTTTAGGAGAGACTTGGCTCATGTTAGTGGCGCATATTTAGGACCATGTTAGTGTTAAAAACCAAATGCTCTCTAAAAAACTAAGTGATACTGACTGTATATGCTGGCCTTAAGTTTTAGAACAACTGGATCCACCACAGATGATAGGTTTAGATGGTGAGTCCTTTTCTCCTTCAAGGTAGGTTAAAGAAATTCAACTGACCTTGAACATGTCTAATCACCAACTCTAACAATAACTAATTTATTCTAGGATGAGAAGATTGGGGATAAAGTCATTTTGCTCCTGAATTTGGTTCTCTTTCAATAGCACATACTATTCAATTATTTTTAATAATACATTTTTCATAAATTCAACTAAATTATACGGTATATAAGTGATTCCCTCTCAATTCTCAATAAGTTTCATGTAGAATTAGAGTTGTTAATCAAGTTAAGATTTACGAGTTCAAGTCGAACTTGCCGAACTGATTTCAAAAGGAGTCGAGCCAAACTGAATAGTTCGACTATACAAAACTCGGCTTTTTAAACTTATTTTTTTAAATAACCTTAAGAAATTATTTAAACTCAACTCGTTAACTGAACTCAAAACTAATTGAATATGAGTTAAGCCCAAATATCTTAAATTGATTATCAGTCCTGTGTAGAACTCATAATACATAAATGAGTAACTTACAAATGCATGGTGAAATTTTTTTGTTCTGTTGATGTACATTAAATGATCTACCATTAAAGAAAATTGACGCTCAGCATCCTCAATCAAAGAAAGATTAACATGAATTAAAACTTCATCTTATTGGGTGGTGGTGGGTGTGATTGTAGGATGAGGAGGGGGTATTAAAGAAATGCATTAGTTTAAAAGGCAGTCCCATCAATTTGGAAGGGAAAGAGAAAGAGAAAGAGATATATATTAGCACTACGGGCATGTTAACTCTTAATTAAGTATGGTTAAGTGCAATATTTAATTGGTAAACAAGGTCATTAACTAAATCTAGAAGTTTTAGTAGTTCATAATACGAGTCATTAGTTCTCCTTTGTCATCTTCGGGTAGTCAAACAAAACCCATCCTTTATAATCTATTACAACATGACAAAAGGTGGTGTTAACTCCAACAAAATGTCGTTTCTTCCTGGGTATAAGGGTTGACACTTCTGTTGCAATGCACACCTTAATCCTAGTAGGTAAGTTTAAATTACTCTCGCTCTTCATATCTCTCTCTCTCTTTTTAACAATTAGGAGTATTCGAACCAACTAATGTTCATTTCGACAAATTTCTTTCTTGATCCAATCAAAGACAATTCATCACGTGGAAACTAAATTATTTATGAGGGATAAATCTCTCTTAATTTGACCCCAAAATATTGTCAAAATTCAAGTTCTAGATATTTGAATTTATAACTCGTCTCTATTATCATTTAAACTACCTCGAGATTTTCTCTCTCAATCCTAGTAGATAAGTTTAGATTACTCTTTCTCTCTCTCTCTCTCTCTCACACACACACACAAAGTAACATAATAATGTGTGCGTAATCAAACTCATATTATTGAATTTAAAATAGAAAATGTATTGATGCCACGTACAAATATGCTTAGCAATTCATTTTGGTGATTTGAACCAAACTATTATGGCCTTTATGGAGCAAAATATGTTGTTTGCTCTTAGGGATACAAATGAACCGATACAAGTTGAACACTACACTATTCGGGTACGACTCACATTCACAAACAATTTTCTAGATTGGTTCACGATATAGATCCAAGATTGTGATGAATTTTAAACATATTAATCATGCTCGGGATGTTCATTTTTTGTCCAAATATAGATTCCATTTGGCTTGGTTGCTTATATATATATGTGTGTGTGTGTGTGTGTGTGTTCCTAACAAGAACAAACCATTGCTTGCCTCGTCTCAATTCATTTATTAAACAAATTTTTAATATGAACTTGAACTTAAATCGTTTGATAAAAGAGTGAACATGAACGAACTTCTATCCAGCCGATGCAGATGCACTTTGACAAAGAAGGTACCGTGCAAAAGAGAGCTTTAAAATCAGTTATAAGTACAACACCTTCACCTTGAATGAAGCGGGTTGAGAAGAGGCTATGTTTTCTAATTTAAAAGATCACTTTCATGACTTGATTGGATCAAGAAAGAAGTAGGACCATTCAAAAGGATCTTTTTTGAACTTGATTTTGAAGCGTAGTTTTCCCTTCTATTTTCAACTACATATATATATATGTATATAACAAGGAGTGGAGCTAGAGAATATCTCTCCCCCGGCTAGGCGACTCCATTGACAGTATATAGGCTAGATCAGTACCATAATCTACACATTCAGCACACAAGTCTTGGAATGTCAGGGTGATGTATGCCATCTTCAAGAACAAGAAATACAATGTTTTCAGAGTGTATATCAGTAAACATCTTGGATACAAACGGCCATTTACTACGACGGTTGGTATTAAGTAATGGACTAGCAAATTGACCATGTGGTCATGCATGATCTAGTACACTCATGAATATAGCTTTGGAACATGAACCTAGTTGCTTTTGCTAAACGACGACAAAGCCTTAAGGAACTAAATTTCATTGACTTCATGTACACTCCAAATTGATATCCTTGTTTCAGTTGCACTTAAAGGACACATGCCCAAAAAGGCTCAAGGGTCAAAGCGTACCATCACTGTTGGTAATTTGACGATGGAGCATGTGGCGCAACAATACTTCATGATGAAAACATGGCGTCTAAGTTAATTTGCATGTGGACATTACCACCCAGCTGGCCCATGTTATGGTGCTGAGACATATCTTTGAAGCAGCAAGAGAAGTTGAACCACCATAAAATGCCCGGTAGCAAAAACCGCGTTTGGATGGATAACATTATAGCATATCTGCTATCTCAAGCCTTTGGAGTAGTCTAATTATCCTGTCATGTTTGAGCATGCAATTAAACTCTCAACAACCAAAATAATCTGTACCAAGGGATTAACAAACGCATAAATTTATGACGCATACTATAAGAGAATAAAATGGTTCTACGCAATATGTCAACAAGAGATGCATCAAAATATCCTTTTATTTCGTACAATACATGGAATCAACACCAAAAACAAAGCGGGAAGCAAGTGTAAGCAACTGCTGTTGTGAAGAAGAAGTTTGCATTGCCAGTTTCCTGATTTCATTAAGTTAGGAACCGAAGAAATTGCTAATATGTGCATGCATCAGGCAGACATTTGCCCTTCATATCCAATAATCCACAAAAGAGTAAAAAGGAAAATTGCATATCTGTATGACATGTAAGGCAGATTCTAAGATGGAATCCATGCAATAGCCATCAATAAAGAAAGAGAAGCGGCCAACTTACCAGCTAGTTCATTGACCAACAAGCCCAACAAACCCAAATATAGAGCCAAGTCCCCAACCTGATCAATTTAAAACCGAACGATAAACAGACAAATGGACAATCACAATATTAAATTCTTTTAGCAGCAAATACAAGTAAAAAGAACAAGCTAAATACAATGGTGCAATTTTTAAGACAACACTTGGTTGGGCCAGTTCTGGTGATACAAGTAAAATTGTATTGTGTTGGGTTGACCCTGGGGGGAGGGGGGGAAAAAGAGACAAACTAAAGATAAGATGAAAAGGCTACATAAGGAGAATTGAAGGGCAATCCAAATATTTGCAAATCAAGCTAGAAATTTTTAAGTCGGGGCCAATGGCAAGTTGTGCAAAACGATGGGAGAACTTACGGACGGATAAGATTTAAGCATTGAAGAGATTGCAATGTACACAAAAGCCAGAAACAGGTCCGATGGTTTAGCCATATGGCTAGTGGCAACAATCATGAACAGAATATTTACATGGAAAACTACAAGAAAGAAATTTCTAATAAGTCAAAGTTTCTGCGAAGTACCTGCATTCAAGTGACAAATAAATCAGATAAATTGTGAACCCTTAGCTTAGTCTTATCAACAAACAAACACAAGGCTGCACTCACCATAAGACACGTGTTTGGAGATTAATCTTTCACAGTGAGAATAAGCCCATACAGTCTGCCAAAAAAATGAAGAAAACTTAGAAAATGGGTAATCAAAGTGTACAGTAAAACAAGTTTTCAAAAATTAAAAAAAGTGTACAAATCCACTGAAATCAAAAAATAAATAAACCCTAACAAGTGACAAAAAACTGTTTACATCAATTACAGGGACTCTTGATATGGATGCATAACACACAATGGAAAATTATAAGCACTTAAGCTGCAAATGATTGTGTATATAAGTTTAAAGAACACAAAACTGGCATGTGCTGGAAAACTACTTCAAAAATGATGCCTAATAAATACTTAGGCATGTGGGGAATAATTCTGTTTAAACATACGTTACCATTATGTTTAGTGTCCTAGTTAATGAATTAGAATGCACTAATCTGAGTCCGTAACAGATGAAGAACTCCATCCCAACTACACGTAAAAGCTCGATCAAGTAATGTCACTACCCAGAAAATGATTGAAGATGAAGTGCAAAAACAAAAATTCTGGCTCGAAGGTTCTAGGTGGAATCTACAGCAGTAGGGTGGACCTTTCTCGCTGCCAAGGACACTAGCTTTAGAAAGCAATCAGGGTAACAATGGGAAATCAACACATTTAAAACTTGGATTGTGGATCATTTTCCATAATTCATTAACTTTAAAAAGTATTTATGTTAAATATTATGTTATTCTCTCATTTCACAAAAAGAATCTGCAGGCGATTAGATGAAATCCTAAACAAGGAAGATATATGCAAAATAGGTCGGTACCTATTAAACATCTCCCAAAGACTACTATACTCTTTTACAGAAATGCCAGACAGAACTAAGACATATCCATACAGAAGCCCACAAAAAGAGAAATAGAACTGGTCGCCATGAGAAAGAAATCGGTTGCTTTAGTTGGCTTGTCAACCCCTTTTGGCCAGAATGGCTACACCCAACAAAATGTTACAAATCCACATCACTTCATATATCTATAACCACACGCATACAGGCAGAGAAGCTGAAATGAACTGTTGACAAAAGCTCATAGGTACCGTTTAACAGTGAGCGGACTGACGATTAACAATAAAAGAGGCGATCCATGGAAATGCCACAAATTCCTTTAACATATTAATAAAAAATTCAAACCCATAAACTGAAATGTGAATAGAAAACTAACCAGCATAGGGCGACATAGATGTTTGCTTTAACCAGTAACCCTCCGTCACTACAAATATCAAAGCATAAACGACGTATTAGTTCAATTGAACAAAGGACACACATGTGTGTGCTCGTATAGATATGCATTTGCATGAGTAGAGAGAGAGAGAGAGAGTACGACGGCGGAGGCTGGTGAGAGGAGTGGAGACTTCGGGACGAGAGGAGATTTTTGGGGAAGTAAATGAGAATTAGTCTGAAGATGAGTGATATCAATGTCCCATCCCCAAAAACAAAACCATTGCTTCTCTTTCTTGTTCCTCGTTTACTACAGTAGGGTTTCAGATCAGAGCCAACCAAAGGTTTTGATCTTGGGCATCGGAGGAGGAGCCTGAGTTGTTCGGAGCTCCAGGCAATTCCGAAGAAGCTGGCTGGCTGTCTAAACGGCGTCGTTTCTCTTTTCCAAAAGGGCCGGACATTCGTTACTCGCATCATGATCTTTTAATTGGGCTGGTCCAGTATTCTGGGATCACAATGAAGAGTCTAACAGCAAATTGGGTTGAAAACTAGGAGGATCTATTGGGCCCCTATTAACCCAATTTAGAACCAATTGGTTTAGGCCTTAGGTCTGGCCCATATAATACCAAATGCAATCGAGATTATTTTACATACCATATACCTAAACATTATTTTACATTTAGATGGTGTTGAGTGTAGGGCTGAAAATTGAACTGGCGCAAACGTCCCTAAACATATTTTCATCTAAATAAGTCGAATTTGAGTATTTACACATAAATAAATTGAATCTACCAGACTCGTTTTCTAAACAAGTTTAAAAAATTGTTCAAATTTAATTCGTTTAAAAAATAAAACAAGTCGAGCCTACATAAGTCCAAAACGATTCAAACTCGAGTAACTCGGTTCGATTATCAAACCTAATTAGGTGACATGACAAAATCCTAATCACAATTTTCAATATGTTACATTGTTGATTCAAAATTCACTCCAAAAAATTCGACACTGTATTAATATTCCAAATTTGTATTGTCTTAACATCACCTCCAAAAAAAATTTAACGTTTAAATGAAACTATTAGGATAATATTGAGTAAAATATATTCAAAAATTACATGTATCATTTTGTATGTTCATTAAAAAAATTCGTACCGTCCTAACCCCTAAAATGTCAGGCAAAATATTAATGAATCTTTGGTCTAATGGTACTCTTTACCTTGTGAAAATTTTGCATTCTTAAGGTCAATGATTCAAGTCCCTCTTCTTTTAAAAAAAAATTACAAAAAAAAAATGTCAGGCAAAATATTAAATGGTCTAATAGTACTCTTTACCTTGTGAAAATTTTGCATTATTAAGGTCAATGATTCAAGTCCCTCTTCCTTTAAAAAAAAAATTACAAAAAAAAAAAAAATGCCAGGCAAAAAGTTTGGAAAGCATTTGTGATTCCTGAGTATAAATGTTAATTGTTTGAAAATTTGCCATCATTATCATATTTAAACCCCCAAATTACCCCTATATTTTATAAACAATAATGTTATATTTAATTTAAAAACCTAGAAATAAAAATTTTAAAAAATAAAAAAAAATACTAAAAATTAACTCATATTTACCTTCATCAATTCTCTCTCTCTCTCTCCAATAAAAAAAATTAAAATTAAAATAAAACTCTCTTTCTTTATTTGTTAAAAAATAAAATTATTTTTCTGTCAATCTCTCACATAAAAAATTAATACTAAAAAAAAAAGTCTCATTGAATGTTTTTGTTTTATATTTTAAATTAACTTGAGCCGTCCTTAGATTAATGAATTTCCATTCGCTCTTTCAAATGTTAGAACATTTTAGAAGGAGTATTTAGACTTGAATTTATTAATTTTCTTGAGCACTTGCCACGGGAGTATAGCGTTGGATAAAATATATTTAAAATATGCATATATTGCATTGTGCGTTAAAAAAAAAAAGGAAAAAGAAAAAAAAACGTCTTTAAGCTAATTATTCCCAAAGAAATCCAAATATGGCCCACATGGCCCACAACTATTTCCTGGCGAACAAGTTTCGCACATTACAGAAAGCCCAGAAGGGGCAAGCCCTTTCACCTTAATTACCAAGCCAACCACAACACCCACAAAAGGATTCAGTACAGTCCACCACATTCCTTCCATCAAACACACAAGTCATCTGCTCTCTCCTTCTCTCCCTGTGTGTGTGTGTGTGTAAATTTGGAATCTTTGGAAATGGCGAGACCTAATCAGGAAGCAATTAACACCTACATGAATATAACTGGCGTATCAGAACCAGATGCTATACGAAAACTTGAGGTAATTTTACTAGCTCGCCGATCAAAATTCTGAGATTAATGTGATTATATTTATGGAGTTTTGTTGGTTTTTAGGCATCAGTTTCTGTTCATGTATGCTCCATTGCTTTACCTGATTGGTTGTAAACTGTTGTATGGAGCTCATAATTAGGGATTATATTCTGCCAAATCTTATCTCACTCATCGGTTCATTATTTGTCGTTCGACTGCTTGGACATGGAGTTTGCGTAATCTCTGGTTAAAAAAATCAGAGGAAAAGTCAATTTAACTTACCCTTTTCTTTTGGGCTTCAATTAAGCTGTTAAACCTTCGGTAAAAATGAATTATTATAGGATCAGTCAGGTGGAGCTTTATGTTCTGGCTTTCTGGATTTCACTCGCGGATGCACGATGCATGCGTTGAGTGCTATTTTAGCCAAACTGGGCATCGTAGTAAACGAGTCATCTTAAAGCTGCACACATCATATTAGCTAGCATTAGCAAGCATCATTTTATGACGTTACTTGAGAATTACCGTTAGTACTGCTAACTTAATGTCAATATGCTTTTGTTGATTAATGTGCATATTTAATTAATGGAAAATGCTATTTAAACTTAATCTGGGACTTATTCAATGGAGTCAATGGTTGAAAGTGGGTTTCATCTTATATTAGAACTAACAACTAATCACAATTAATCCAGACGGCATTGAATTAAGTCCTTGATTAGGTCCCCATAGCAGTGCTCTTAATTAATTGTCATTAGTGAATAGTGTGTTTACTATATTGTATGTGCTAACCAACCTCTGTTGTTCTGCAATCATCTCTCCTTCTGATACATTGATTCTGCCATTCTTGAAAAATACCCTTTTCGTAAACATATCCTCATAACTACTTCCCTTACAATTCTTGGTTAGGTCGTTTCACCTTTTAATTCACTGACCACATGCTTGCATAAGGCAGGCACACTAATTCAACCCAGAATGCTGGTTGAACTTGTTTTCCATCCCATTCTAAAGATAATCCTTTGCAGCTTGTCCAAATTTTCCTTGACCAGTTTTGGAATTGGATTTTGAAAAGAATGGTAAATTACTTTGCAAGCATGGAGATATATAACACTGCACTGAGGTTGACTGATATAGTGTCATGCAATCTACTTACAAAAAGGTTCATGCTTGTTGTTGTATTAATTTCTTTAGATCAATATCAACTTCAGATCGTCTAAGTTTGTTGTTTATGTTTTTCGTCCATTTTTGGATATGCTTGGTGGGTTAATATCTCGATATCCCATTATCCTTGCTTAGGTGTTGTGTGTCTGAAGCAGGTACTTCATGCATTGAGCAGAGTCTATATAACATAAAATGTTGTTTTTAAACAGTAATGCTATATTTGTTTGAACTCTTTAATTTGATATTGAAATTTTCTGTGGTAATCAGGAGCATGGTGGCAATCTCAATGAAGCCGTCAATGCGCATTTCAGTGAAGGGGATCGAAACATGTCTGTGCCCTTTATTATGTCGTATTTGCTTCTGTGTTTTATTTTTCCATTTCCTTTTCAGCCTGACAACAGTATCTCTTTGCTTTGAACACATGTTTAATTCTTACATTAGTTTTCATTTGGATGTTTTCCTTTGTTCAGCACACACGAAACATCTGTTCCTGCTCCTCAGGATGATGTCATGGACATTGATGATCCAATTCCAATTGCATCCCGTAGACCTCCTTTCTCACTTATATCTTCTGCGGGAAATGTGGATCCTTTTTCTCTCGTTGATCCCCTTGTCCGTAGAAGTATATTTGATAGTGGAACTGATTTTCCAAGCAGTGCACGTGCCCCTTTTGTGTCACATCCAAGAGAAGTGAGGGAGATCCCTATTGAGGTCAAGGATGGGAATGGGCAATCCGGTCATTCTGGTCTTGCTCCTCCCATTGATGATGTCACTGAAACTGCAGTTTCCCATGGCCCAGGAACCCATGGGACTGTAATAACTGATGATAAAGATGACAAAGATATTCCAACTGCATGTTCTGCAGAGCCAACTAGTTCTCATGACACGCATCCTAGACCAAGTTCCCCTGGAATTGCTGATTTACCTGACTATGGAAATGATATAGAAGAAGAAATGATTCGAGCTGCAATTGAGGCTTCCAAACGGGATACTGAGATAGTTTATCCAGATCAACAATTTGGTGTTCAATATGTATGTCAAGTAATTTTTCTTTTTCAATGGTTTTCTTCTTTCACCTATTTCGTTGTTAGAATTTTGATATATTTTCATCCTGATACAGGACCCAAGTGGTCCCATGCTTCAGCAAAGGCAATCTCACCTAGAGGATGCTGAACTTGCTCATGCAGTTTCGTTATCATTGGAGGTTTGCTTTTTCTATTATGATTGTATCCTCATGTTGTATGTTTTGCTTTGTTTTGACATTTACTGAATCCAGACAGCGGAGCAAGAGAAAGCATTGCGCGAACTGGGGGGGACAGAAGCATCAGATATGGAAACTTATAAGTCAGACAACATGGAAGAGCTAGGGCAATTAGCATCACCTAATGGAAGGTATATAAATCTTCTTTTGTTACTTGATATTGTGATGAATTCATCATTTAGATGTTTTTCTGGTGAAACGCGCGCGCGCACACACATACACACACACACCCACGCACGCACGCGCACGTGTGTGTGCTTGTTGTGTGTGTGTGTGTGAGTACATGTGCGTGGGTATTCTTGGAAGCAAGGATTTGGTTTATCTGACATGTGTATATAAAGGCCACCTAAGTTGGAGATGGGAAGCTCATCTGTCCAGGATGAAGCTGAAGATGTCGAAGAACAGCCACTTGTTAGGAACAGGAGTAGGCAAATGTCTTCGGTTTCTATCGACACTGCCAAAGAAATTGAAGAAATAGAGGTTAGCCCTCCTTCACGTCCTCAACAAGGTGTTATTGTCAGTAATCCACAGCATAATGAAAGCCACTTACAATCGGATGAGGTATATTTGTTTTTCTATTAAAAATTTTACCACAGATTTTCTAGGAAATTTGAATTTCCATCTATGAATCATATTTAGTTAACTCGTTCACAATTACCTTTTTTTCTTGCTTTGATCTTTGTTTCTTTTAAGTGGGGAGGCATATCTTCTGAGGAACATGATGAAGCTGTCATGCTTGAGGCTGCACTCTTTGGCGGAATCCCTGAAGGGAGTGGATATCCTCTTCCCTATGCACCGCATCAGGTCATGCAGAATGGCTTCGATAGAACTGTGGGTCCTAATTCTTGGTGGACACCGCGTCCTCCATCACCTTCTCTTGCTGCCCAGCGCTTGATACGGGAACAACAGGTTAACTTTCTGAGGCCATCTGTTCCGTGCCCTATAATTTCTATGTACTGGATTTTGCTACTTTTACTTGCTTTATCTCATCGACACAGAAATATAGATGGATATATCTATAAAATTATTGACTTGATGTCATTGCTATCAAACGCGTGCAGGATGATGAATATCTTGCTTCACTGCAAGCTGATAGGGAAAAAGAATTGAAGGCCAGGGAGGAAGCCGAAGCTCGTCGTTTAGACGAACAAGCAGCTAGAGAAGCTGCTCTTCAAGAAGACATGAGAAAGGAGGATGAATCACGTATAAGATTGGAGGAGGAACAGGTAATATTATCTTATTTTACAGCTAATATTGTCAACCAAATGCAGTTACTAGCAGGCCAACTCTCAACTTGCCAAAAATGGTGACCACCAATCATATATAGGCTGTAAATCAAGGCCTGTAATGGTCAGGCTCATTCAGAAACAGAAAAGTCGAGAGTGTGGTGAACAACCATTTGTTATGTTATGTCTCAACCTTCATAACTATCAGATGAAGCTGAGACTTCCATCTTATTGTATATTCACTGCAACATCTACGTAGTGCTCAGCTTAGAAATTAAACTGACCTACCCAGAAAAAGAAAAAGGAAAAAATGAAGGAAGAGTAGGAAAATGGTGCTAAATAGCTTGATCTTCATTTAACATGCAATATCATCTCCAGCTGGACAGTTGGCAGGCTGATAGTTTTCAGGTGAATATAACTTCTTACTAAATAAGATGTAAAGATGTTGCTTATTTCTTTCCTCTTGCAGCCGAAAGTGGAATGTTCTGTTGCATCAATAAAACCATCTAATCGGGACCCCGTATACCTCTTGTTCTTGATTTGTTACTTTATGGAGATTTGGTAAAGGAAATGTGTTCTCTAATACTCGTGTTGTGCGAATGATGCAAGGATGAAAAAGAATGGCATATAAGATTTTTTGTTTATTAGCCATTTGTGTGCTGGATCTTAAATTTCTACAAATTCATGCTTTATGA